>CCAG010016062.1:0-21676 GCA_001077435.1 Glossina morsitans morsitans | reverse complement strand
TTAAAATAATTGCATGGTGCAGATGTACATAGATGGAGTAAAAAAAAAAAAAAACAAACACAGATTTCTTCTTTTCCTCTCGAACATGTGTTCCTCGAGTTGACCGCACTACTCGCTCTTTCCATTTTCATCCGATGAAGTTTTCATTGACTCTTCCGAATAACATTTTCTAAGCAAAAAAAAAAAAAAGATTGTTTCATGAGTGCCCCAAGTCGATTTGATTTTTAATAAATCCGACAAAAAAAAAAGCTTATGTAACTTAAAATGTGGACCCTCTATAAGTGACAATGCGAATGTTACATAAATTTTTTTTTATCCTATTTTGATGGAGAAGGCAAAGTCATATTGGCCCTAAAATGATTGGTTCAACTTTTCGAAAAATTTGATCTGAGAAATGCAGAGAATTGATTCGTAAAGTATATAACTAGTGTAGTCTAGTGTTGGGCAGGTCTGCATTTGCAATTATCACAAACGCGTCCCTTATCGAAATGCAGCTTTTGACAATTATATAATTTTTCAAAGAATCTTATAATCAACGCAGCTTAGTTAAGTTAAAATTATAAAAATTCGACTTAAAGAACCGCATTACTAATCATTTAGGAATGGAAAAATGAAAAATGAAGAAAGAAAAAAGAAAAAAGAAACACCTTCGCTTTATTCTTTATGCAAAATACGCTTTACATGAATAGGCGAGAGAGATGCATCCCGCAGGATATAAATATCATATAAAAGAGACAGTAAAACAAAAACAAAAACAAAAAAAGTGAAAAAAAAAAAATAAATGGTAAATAAATAAAGCCTTTATATCCTGTACACGTTGGAAAAGTTGCAATGATGCATGTGACAATATTGTGAATTAAACAATTTTACGGTTACATAAGCGCATGTTAATGGGCACAAAGAATAAGCAGGCAGAGGCGCAAGTGGTGTACAGAAGAGAAGACGAGGAAAAAGGAATGCAAGAAAAATGCTTTAGCTTCGCTCTCTTGTCGGCACATAAGTTACATGCGACTAAACTAAAATGATACGTTATCTATATATCTTATGCATACACAAGGCGGTAGTAATGAATATCCTTAGACAATGTCAACGTTTTGCTCTTGTAAACAAGTGACACATTGTTACATAACATTTTATTTTGGCTTTAATGATGCACCTAAGTTGTTGTTTTTTCTTCTTTTGTTTCTTTTTCTATTTTTATTTTTTTGGTTTTTGTCTGGTTGCTGCTTATAAGCAAACATCAAGACTTATACAGGAAGTGTTTAGCAAGTAAGAGAGAGAGAGAGAGAGAGAGAGAGAGAGATGACAGCGAATATACTTTTACATGCTGTTACCGAGCTGTCTGAAAGTTAGAATTTGTGAATAATAAAAGCATATTTTTCGTTAAAGAGCGAGCATACAACCAAGATCGCAATTGTTGCGGTTGATATGTTATTAAAATAACAAACTCCGAATTTTCTATGCTTTTAATTGCAATAAAATCTCATTTATGCAAAAAGGAAGGGAAAGCAGCACGTTGGAGGAAAAACTGAATAGGATTAGAATAAAATTATTTTAGAATCTGGTCAGTCCGTATTTGATGTTAAATATCTTAGTCTATCTACTTCGTAGATAATTATGAAAAAAATTAATTCATTCATTTGTATTCAGTCCATGGGTCAAACGCATTCAGGAGTTGAGGAGAAAATCACTACAAGCGAACGGGAGAATTTTTACCATAGATACTACACAATTGGGCGGACGGACAGATTAACAAGCGGATACGACAATCTGCAATGTGCATGCGTGCGAGGCAATTTCGCATACGCCTAGGGGGATCAACTTAAAATTTGATACCGATTACTTTATGGGCACCCTACACGGGTTTTTTTTTTTTTTAAATATGAAAAGGAGTTCATGCACGATCTTTATTTTGGGTTTGGGTTAATTTAGCTATAGAAAACTTCCGTACTATTTTCATCGATTTGTGCATGGTGAACTTGTCGTTCCGCTTTGAAAATCTTCCTTAAAAATGGCCACGATTCGATAGTCTATTCTTTACATAATTTAATATTAAAGCGTAAAGCTGTTGGCAAATGCAACCAACTGCTCTTTAAGCGCTTAAGCAAACATAAACTTCACCGTTTTCTCTTGTGTGTCCTATTTGCCTAGAAAAAGAAAAATATATATATGTATATATATATTCGTATCAAGTAAGCGATGCCAAAATTTGTAAACCACTATAACAAACATTTCATGTTATTGTTACTTTTACTTTTTTTTTACACTTTACATGACTTGAAATTCGTTGTACAGTTGAGTTCTTCACATTTCTATGGCAACAGCAACAACAACAACAAATTCTTAACCCAATTTGTAAGTGAAAAAAAAAAAATAAATAAATAAATAAAAAAATAATAATAATCGTTCTGACTTTAAAGTACCGCTATTTATAGAATAGTTTTGCATTTGAAATTTATACACATTTTACATTAACATGCGTGCGTCGATAAGATAGCAACTGCACAACCAGTGACGACAAGTAGCAATTTTTGGCTTATTGCTGGTTACGGTAAAAAAAAAACAATTTTAAAATTAGATAAAATGAATTTAGAAAGAAGAAGGAATGAAATGAAATGAAATTCTTCTTCGCAATGAGAGAGCAAAGGTACGGAAAATTATTATAAATTATTAAAATACGTTTACCGTTTGTCGGTAGGCGAGAGAACATGCATGGAATAAAGTCGAGACATTATAGCGCACTAGCAGCGACAACAACCGAAAATATGAATTCTTCAAATTGATTTATCAAATCACATAAAACTGTGCTTATGATTTATTTAATTGAATTAATAATCGCAACAATTTAGCATGCAACACATCTGTTGTTGTCGTGCCAATGTAGGTGTAAACGTGCCTTTTTAATGTCAACACATCTGGAAGCAATGGATTTTCAGAATAAACAAACACTACCAGCAGGTTCGGCAAGCACTAATGTATACATATATATATGTGTATGTTGCTTGTAATGATAAAGAGAAACTTTTACATTTTTGTTTTGTTAGTTCCCCAAGTTGTCACATTCCGCCATTAATGTCTGCTTGTCTTCCTAAGCTTAAGCCATCGTAAAAAAATAATTGAGCTTTCCAAGTTGCCAAACTCTCAACGCATACTATGCTATATGATGGAAAGCAAACGGACATCTAAGTGACTTTCACAAATCAACAAATCTTCGATAGGTTTGCGAGGTGTGTCCAAAAAAAGGTGACTTTTCAAATTTCGTGGGCTATGCACATTCGAACTTCCATTTTTTTTTTTTTGTATTTCCCATGTTGGTACACATGTTCCCAACACATATTGACATTGTCGGCCAAGTCACATTTTTAGTTTGTTTATGATAGATAT
Organism: Glossina morsitans morsitans; assembly: GCA_001077435.1. Lineage (NCBI taxonomy): Eukaryota > Metazoa > Arthropoda > Insecta > Diptera > Glossinidae > Glossina > Glossina morsitans. The sequence continues at coordinate 18,292 of CCAG010016062.1, read as the reverse complement.
GAAGACTGGACGTGTTGTGGTGTTCTTGATCGTTTTTTTTTTTTTTCTTGCTATCGAAAAAATAGATCAACGAATCTGTTTTAAATTTTGTGCGAAAAATAAACTGTCGACGGTGGCCTTTGACGAGTCTTACTTTGAGCGAAAAGGAATGCTTGTAAGTGATACAAGCTCTACACAGAGGGCCGAGAAGATGTTACGATGACGATGCCCGCCCTGGGCACACCAGTACGTCAGCAATCGATTAAAATCGTTGAAGCCGTGAAGGGAATTGTTGTAGAGAATCGTCGAATCACTATTAGAAAGATTACTGAGGACGTCGGCGTGTCGTGCAATTTTTTTCGATATTTTGGGCATGAAACGTGTGGCAGCGACGTTTGTTCTGCAATTGCAGCGGCTTTTTTTTTTTTTTTAAAACAAAATCGCGATCGCCGGTCTTGACCCCTTAACGACTTCCTCCTTTTCCTAAAAGGAAAAAGACCCATGAAAGGACGGAGTCTTGCCATGATTAAGGAGATAAAGACCGTGTCGCTCAAAAAAGTCAAGGTCGTACCACAAAACCTTCGTCAGAGGAGTTTCGAGAATTGAGAAAAGCGCTGGCATAAGTCTACTATATCTTAGGTAGTCTACTTTGAAGGCAACAAAATCGATATTCAAGATAAAAATAAATATTTTTCGAGAAAAATCAAAATTCACCTTTGTTTTTGAACACACCTCGTAATACTGCAACTATTATCTTATGTTTTGCTCCAATATCGCCAGCTATTCTACTCTTCAAGCGTATATAATGATCCAAAAAGAATTTCGGAATTTTGATTGAACATTGCCTATAGGCAAAGAGGAAAATGGCTTCAATTTCAGAAAAGCATTAAGCATGTGCTCTATATGCTCGTTTGAAAACAATCAAGTTGCTGATAATTCAGTGATCTTTTACATAACGATAACTTCCACAAAAGCATCGATAATGCTTCATGTTTTGATCGTTTGACGAAGACGGTAACTTCGAAAAGCATCTATGTTTTGGAATGAAGTCGAGGCATATAAAAAACTGTGATTAAAGGAAGGCAAAAGGCGTTTGTATGGCAATTTTTCGAGTTGCGAGATGAATATCGCATATAGGACATCAAATCCGTCAATAAGAAAAGCTTTCCGATATTTGCGACTATCATTCAATGAATGAAGCGTGCGTAGACACGAGCCCAACACAAGAAAGGCCAGCGGACGTGCGGACGGACGGACGGAGTACGAATGAGTTGAATTGAGAAATTCATAAGCAAATTGAATAAACTTAGTCAGTACACTTCCGAAAAATTATTGACATATATAATCCATATGTAGCTTAGCTTCTTTTTTGTGAAAGTTGGCTCCCATCCATTTTGTCGGCGTCATAATTTAGTCTCAGAGGAGAGCTTTCTAATTTCAGTCTGATCGTTTGAAATGTCAACAGAAGACAAAGCACTGATCACGATTTCAGCTGAAAACAATGGAACGACAACGGGGATTGGAAAACGGATTTTACACTTAAAATTGTATACGATTTTAGAAGAAACCTTGTTGAGCGAGAACAGCGATAACAGCTCTTTCGAGGTTATGTTGTGTTTGTTCTAATTGCATTGAAATCGGATATGGGGAGTTCTATATGAATAAAAAATGTTCTTTTCCAAGGGCTTAGGGGCCAAGTATATTTAGTCGTTTGCTTACGCGATTTAGAAATAATAGAACAAAAAAAGATATATGTGTTTAATGAGAAGCATTCAAACTCAAATTTCAAAAAAAAAAAAAAAGCAAAATAAAAAATTTATTGAAAAACATTTAATTTAATTAACGACAATTTTTACATGAATACAAATATAGTAAGTAGTGGTTGAAATATTATTTTCCTAGCATTAATATTAATATATTTAATATTTTTTTGTATGCACATGAGCGAATATGTATATATTTTTAACCACAAAGTAATTTGCATCGCATCCACAAAATGCCATTAGCTGTTGATTTTATGTAATGATTCATAAAATCATTCAACTCGTGACGAATATGTTTTTTTGTTTTTATCTTTCTCTCTTTCATACTTTTTTTATTCAGTCATTTTTCTGTTTTTTTTTTTTTTTTTGTTTTATGAAAAGATTTTGTTTCGGTTTTTATGCACAGTTACTTCAAATAGAATCGTACTACCCCTAGGTATTTTTTGGAAATTACTGTTTTTGTTTGAAGAGATCAAGATAATTACTCGGAAGGACAATAAGAAGAAGAAGAAGAAGAAGAAGAAGGAAAAACAAGTATTCCATCGATGGATAATAATGTGAAATTCACATTATTTGAAAGTAAACATAATGCGGCACTGGACAAGCTCTCTCTTTTTTCCAAAACGGAAACTCTGTAACTTCTCCATTCGAATGTAATATTCGGATGGATTCTGAACGTTCATATAACAGTCAAAAGCATTTCGTCTATGGAAGTTTTGAGAAGGTCGACGGCTGTACGTCAAATAATGCGTATTTATGGGAAGGGAATGAGTTATTTAGGCAAATGTTAGCCTGAATTCTGTTATGGTGGTCGCTTTATGGTTGGTTAGCGCCCGTTCTAATCGATGATTTCTCGTCTGCTCGACGAGTGCTACAATTACTTTAACGTTGAGATAAAATTTGGACTTTTTGTGGACACTTAACTTTTTGGCGATATACTTCTACACTCGTCAAACATAGTGTATCTATAATATGAAATTAGGTTGTAATGGAACGGCTTGACAAAATGATAAAAATATTTTCTAAAATACTTTATTATGGCACATACATATTCATAATGATAAAATTCTATGAGGAAATTTGACAAGGACGGATGGACGGATCACAATATATGGATCTGTCATACACAGACAAGAGGCCCGTTGATGCGGGCCAATAGTCTTTTCCGTATGGAAGTCTTATTCTTCTCTTCTAACATATGGGAAGTGTGGTGACTTGCACTGCAATCAGATAGAATATCTTTTGCGTTTTGTTTTTTACAATAATTATATTTTAACACTGATTGTATTGTAAAAAATCGGCAGGAAAACAATACTCTTTAATAAAGAATATTAAAGATTTTTATTATCTATTCAGTGGAAGGTAATGCAATATGAGAATAGACTTTTATTTTTTTATTTATTTAATATTTATAGCCGGCCTTGCATTGCAACTGAGATATATTCGGTTTAAATAAAGATACATTGCATTGTCGCCGATCTCTTGTAAAGTAAAGGAAAAAAAAAAATGAAAGATATCTTGTTTGGCTTGAGACGAATCAGTTAATCCCCGCAAACCCGCCAGCAACTTGTATATGAGAAAACACTTTTATAAAATTTGGCAGCACTTTTTAAGTAATTGTATAAAATAAAATCAATATTTATTTATAGACATATTTTTATGGCGATTGTGGTCGAACCTTTATGGGATTTCGGTGATTTTCGGTATTACGTAGTAAGGGAGTTATCAAGCAGATAAGTTTCAAGATAAATTTTTAGACTAAATTACTTTATTTATTTAAATTATGCTTATTAATATCTTTAGCTGATTTTTAAAGTCACACTAACGAGACTATGAAAAGCAAAAAATTCGTATCGGTTTTCCTAAACAATTTCGGCATTATTATCGTGTTTGTAAAAGATTTTGAAAGACATAAAATAGACGTACATAAAAAAAGACAAGTCCATTATTCATGCTGATCGGAAATATACACGCGTTATGGAATCCATAGCATGTAGACCTGGTTTATCTCTTTCAATTATTCTGTAACATCGTTTTACTTGCATTAACGAGCATTGTTGTGCATCGCTTTGAAGCGCGTCTACCCAGCCTTACCTACTCCAATCTTATTTCACAAATGCCAAACCTATAATACGTACGATATTCCGCTTAAGAAAATAAAATTTCATGCAATTTTTTTCCATATTTTATTGCATGCAATTTTGCTAGAAACGTTCAAATTTTTACATGAAAATGCGCAAGAAACAATTCGAAACACATCGTTGTGTACAATAAATTTTATATGAGCCTTTTTCACAAGGTGACTGTCAGTCACGCCACCTTCCTCCTTTAATTCGGAAACTTTTTAGTAAATTTTTCACATTATCTTTTGTAGAAATTTCCGTAATTGAATTAAATCTAAGTAGTTGTTGACAAGTCTTTCTTACAGTGTCATCAAATTGGGATGGGCCGATCTGTAAACATGGTTTGCAAATCGATTGAAGAAAAATGGAATGAGCAGAGATATTTCTACATGTACCTTAGTTCCTTTAGCTATGTATTTTGCAAATCCCATCATACCTGCCGGCTTTTTGAAATATTTCAGCACTTCAAACTTCATTTTTATTTTCGAAACGTATACCAAAAAGTACACGTGTGCAGCGGATAGATATGTATTAAATATATATAAAATATATATAAAAAAAAAAGTGTACAAGAAGTGTATGAAAGGTGCACGGAAAAATATCCGGACAAAAAATAAATTAAATTTTCGAGCTAACTTTTTTCAATCAAGTGCAAGTTTTTCACAGTTCACTACGATTTTGTCCTCAAGATATTTGCAAAGTGTTTGATAAAAATTTCTTCCTCTCAAAGAGAATGAAAAATTTCTATGATATGTAAAAACTAAGCCTCGGAACAATGTCTTGTATACATAAACAGTAAGCAAAGCATTGACTATTTATGTATTCCGAATTTTCTTCACTTCAACGCATTGGCCACACAACATAGGAACATGGAAACGTGTTCACCTTTAATTCTCGCTATACTACTCACACTTTTTCCTCGCATCGTATGGAGCAAAATCGAAGCAAACAATTATATAGAGTATGACAAATTCTATCCCGATGAGGTCTCGACCTCACACAATGAAAATTCAAGTCTTTTTACAACCTAACAAGGACGACTAAAACTCAATTTTCATTTAAAAATGAATTCAATCATTTTTTTTTATGCACTATGATGTAACTATGAATGAAATTAAACTAAAAAATCCATAACATGAATTTGATTAGTAGATAAGCAAAGATATGCTCTATGAAATTTCGTCCAGAAAAAACGCCCTAAGGAAAATCGTAAGGCAAGTACGAGTTGTAAACTGATTTCAGTCTTAATTCGTAAGGCTTTTCCCTTTAAGACTGAACTCAAGGCTACATTGATTTAAACTGACGACTTGTTAGTGAAGACGGACAGTCGGAATAACGCCGACTACAAATATATATAATAAGTACGAAAGTTATATTTACCTTGGAGCGTATTTGTGATATCGGACAATCGCAGCTTTCTTACAGGGCGGGCTGATGTTGTGCCCCGGGCTGTACTACACCCTGCTCTACCTACGGTCTTCTTCTGACCATAATATTTTGCGGGGTTCGAATACGTGGTCTTTTGCTTATTGAAGACCCACAAAGTACATTTTAAAATTTTACCTGCGGCGCTGTTCAAGCAATTTATATATGTATGCATGTATGTATGCATGTATGTAAATTAATTTAGAATATTACAATCAAGAATATATTTATATACACATTGGGTGGTGCCTCGGTTGCACGCATTTGAGTTTTACTAAATGAAGGACAAACACTTCTCATTCCATTTTTTTAGGCGTAAATTGAACGTACAAATGTATTTTTTCCCCTCTTAGCATAAATTATCTAAGTGAAAATGTAAATTTCGACGATTTTTATCGTTGAAAAAATAACTAATAAAACTGCTTTTGCCTCAAGCAGAATTGCACACATATTTGTTACGTTTTGAAATATGTACATATTCGATTAGTGCGAACAGGCGTATTGACGTAATATAATGGCGTCTGTGAAATCAGATAATGACTTTAAGATTTCGTTTAACAATCAACCAAAGTTGTTCCGAAATTATTTCCTTTACCTTAATTCGATTCAAAGTTTCTTTCACGATTAGCATAAGTAAGAAAATTATATTTGTCTTGAGAGGCGCAGCTCCGATAATTATTATCTCGTTAAAAGCGGGGTTTTTTTTTTCTTCATTAATTGCGGTCGACTAGCAATTTAAAAGAGCAAACATGGGATCTGTATCTAGGCATCTGTTTAGCCTATATGGTCATGTAAGTGTGCTTGTGACGGATCATGTGCATTTCTCAACTTGATGCGTGGCCATCCAATAGACACGTATTTGCCAAGTTTTATTTAAGTTTTGATGATAAGTGCGATGTCCCTCAACAGACCAAGCGAATGGTCGGGTCGACACGGCTGAGTCGATTTAAAATCTTATGCCCGACTTCTGATATGTACTTGTTTGCGATTACAGTCGGTGGTGAATATAAAATATCTAAAAATTGCGTATTTACCTTCTAAAGGGGGTTTTTCTAATAATCATTGCCTGTACCCTCGCGACATGTTCTATAAGGTACTGTAGTAATTCTTTAAAATGTTGAAATATATATATTTCTGTTTTGACTGACTATGCTACAATCGTAGTCGTGCAGCATATCCCGTTTAGAAAAACATATTTTCTTAATAGAAAAGAAGGGGGGAAAAAGGAAAAGATAACCTGGTTTTTTTTGTACCTACTACTAAGGTAGTGGAGTTGCAACAGCGTTGTTGTTTTTTACCTTCTACTACTTAGATAGAAGCCTTCGTCACGTTAATGACTATTTCAGAAATGCGTATATCGTATAGTTTTTTTGTATGAATGTAAACCGATTTGCTAGTTAATCACATAAAAGATAAGAATATATATATACTTTGAGGACAAATTCGATTTTTGGCCTCAAATCACTTTCGTATCTGTTAAATTTGAATTTTTTTTTTTTTTTTTCTGAATGTTTGCGCTTTGAAATACACCAGCAATAGACAGACAAGCGAGCAAGTAGACTATCATAGCTGGGTGAGTTGACTCTCAGAATTTAATGATGGTCGTAAAAGATCTCGGGTGCATGAGTTTGAGTAGTACAAAGGAAATGACAAAATTACTATACCATCAGTTTGTCGGTGATATGTATAGTAAAACTGACTTGCAATCAGTTCAATTTTTCAGTGTCATTACTAACTACTGATACGGTGCGTATATATACATATGTACAGAGGAGGTATATAAAAAATAATGAACACAGTCAATTGTTTGCAAGTTGATAATATATTGTCAACATATACGAGGCGAAATTAACTGAAATGAATTTATTTGAAGAGAAAACAATAATAATGGATTCGTTTGAAATGAAATTCAAACAATAATTGAATTGCAGAAATCGAAAGTGAAATCTCAAAAGGAAGTCGAACATAAATAGATACAATAACAAAACAAGTTTTTTTAATTTCTACAAAAAAAAAAAAAAAAAAACCAAAAAAACTAAAAAAAAAAGAGAAAAAAAAAACACCAACAAGAGAGAAAAAATGCTTGAACGTTATCTCATAGAGAAAGGACGGAATCTCATTAAGAACCACTGCTTTACCAGTCGCCGAACTTCAACATCTTCCTTCAACAAATCACTGAATATTATCGCCCTCTTCAAAGAGTAAAGTGAATAAAATTATTTAAATCTAACGTGAACAGTAAAAGTGTAGAGCGAACTTAACGATAGATTTATGGAAGCTCGTTGATTTGACTGACGAATTTGCATTTTGTCAATCGTCAATCGTCGCAAGAATGCAGACAGGACGCTGGCACCCACGATGCGGAAGAAACTAAAAGCAACACTTTCTTCATATTCCTCGTGTAGATGTTTTCGAAAAGCTGAGACCCAAATGTTTATTAAGATCATTTTCACGTTCCGCTCTGGTTTCAATGGTTTCAATCGGTTTGCTAACGTGTCCGTTGGTATCAAAATTTTATTGTTAGTTGTAGATGTGTGAGTACGGGTGTTGGAAGATGGCTCTTGCGAACTTTAAGGTAGCAGTTTTTCAGAAATATCTTCAAGGAGTTGAAAGTTATAGAAGAAGATTTTAAAAATATTGTCCCATTTTTCGAAGGCTGTTTAAGTTTCTTCTTCGACATTGCGGGCTGGCATGTCAACAGTTCGCGCCCATCTTTTAACCTCTTATTCTTAACCGATCGAGGAATATTTATGCCGAACTTCGTTTACCTATCTTCATTTTTGCGACTGTGATGACGACGCTTCATAAAATATTACCGGTACGCAACACAACGGTTCACATTTGCATTCAAATGGCAAAAATGGACGTGTCCGACCAACAAGAAAAAGAGTATCTATATATAGTTGCAGTATTATATCGTTAAAAATCACTATATAACACCTTAAATTGACTGATGCCGTAGTGATCTAGTATTAAAGAAGAATAGGTCTTAGTCAATGCTGACTTGACATTCGAAGACGACTTTAACATATCAAGATCTCGATTTGCATTGCTACTTGGAATTGAAGTAATTAATACTGGAAAAACGAAACACAACATTTGTGCTTTGATCAAAAAACAATGAAAATTTTCGAAAATGTCTGCGCTTAACATACAAGCGGCTTGCCTCTCGTGATGAGTGAGAAAGAAATCATGCGAGACGATTCTTCTTGAGATAATATATAGTGCAAAGTTTGCCCTGAACCGGTTCATGTTGTGTCCAACAGTTTTTGAAAGAAGACAACGTGCATGTGTGTATCTTCTTGTGATTTCCTTCTATATTCAAATTTATGAGACATTTAGAGAGTAATGTTTTCCAACAAGAGACACAATCAAGGGCAAATCGAGAATCGAGTTTAAGGTAGCCTAGCCTGACAAACGAAAATCGTATTATACAAAGTGCGGCCAATCTAAATTGAAGTTTTGATCGAAGTATTTATGTTTTCCAGAAAAACATGGACTTTAAAAAGGTTGTAAGAAATTGTCTACAGATAAAAAATGAATTTTGATTAATATGCAACTGAAGTAACTCTAAGTACTTTTGGAAACCACACCGGCTTCAATTAAAGAATTCCATTCAAACTATGGTAAACGTTATACGCTACACTCCTGGGAAAATTTTCGTCCTCGTGATCGCTATTACTTATCTTAGCGAAACGCTTGCATTAAGTAAAATCGATCACGATTCGATCAGCTGTGGTAATAATGCAATGGCAATCTCAAAATAAATATTCTAAAATTGATTTAGCACCAAGTGGTCCAAACCAGCACATATCCATCAAAGTCATCGTCCAAGGTGAGCTTTAAAAATCAACTGTTCCGATACTTCCCTCTCAGCGTACAACGATGAGTGTATCCTAGATCTCGTCTCTAGAGAAGTAATCGCAGAGAAAGGAAAAGGATGGTTGGCTCCTGGATGGTTGGTGTGTAGAAGCCTAAGTAACTTCCGCAGGGCAAACTCAAATCCATGTTACTGGTGCTGGTACTGGTCTTTACATCCGAAACGGGATCCATACTTCAAGCGATGAAGGTTGCCCCTCGTTATTTGCGGAGATAAGATGACAATTTGTTGAGCATTAAGCCGTATCAGTTTCTCGGGAGATGAGCAAGCTAACCTACCAGCTCCCGAACTTCCAGTGGATCTTAAAATATTGAAAAAAACTTTAGATGAAAAAAATCGAAAGCACTACCATCCGCACTGTAATGTTAGTTGTAATCTCGTTCCATAGGTCTACCCAATCAATATTGGATCAAAATGAAGACCGAAGCATTTGCAAGAATTTGTCTTAGTTTCAAAAACCATCGAATGGCTTAGTAATTTCAGAGTAACTTACGAAATTTCCAAAGATTTTTTTTTCGCATAACTGAAAACGCTTTTAATTTCGAAATGAATGGATATCAGAACTACGTCGATTAATATATCCACAATTAATGGAGCTTTAAGCGCTCTTCTTATCTCTATATCTAGTGATTACCTCGACTCATACGACAAAGTTGATTATAATGTGAACGAGACTTTCCCTAATTACTTTCACAATGAAAGAAATGGATCCCAATCTAACTCAGGCTATTTACAGCAAGTCTCAGATGCTTACGACTGACTATTTCTGCAGAGATTTCATATTTTGCATGTTTTTGTAATTTTTATGAATTATTTATGTTACGATGTTCGAAAATTTCATAACACAAACGGAAGCAACATTAACATTAAGGCGATTAATAAAAGCAAATACATATTCAAAGGTATACATAATTTACATAAAATTTGTGTCATCGAGTCTATATATATATACATATATATATATATATATATATATACAGCGCACAAATAAAGCTAATGGCTTGTGATTACATTTCAAATGAAGTAATAAATGAGTGATGAGCAAATTACGCAATCAAGCTCGATGAGGGGGAAACGTGGAAATAGGAAAACATGTTAACGTTTAGCATTCATTCGTTTGCAACCATGTCTTCGTTACAATATAATCTATAAGAAATAAGTCTACTGAGGTATTTTATGGTTAAGTTGCTAGATTTGGAATGAATGGCTGCGTAATATGATTAACGCATAGAGGTAAGGCAATGCTTCTTAGTGATGGCTTATATAGTGATGCGTATGCATTAATTCCTGAATAAATTAAAAAGTCATCGTCGGGCGAGGCCGACCTTTACATACCCTATATCAGTTCACCTATTACAATACAAAGTTAACTATTTACAGAACCTTACCGTACAAAATGGACACCGGACATCCGGTCGGTCTGGTTAGCGTTTTGCTTGATATGATAACAACAAAAGTTGAATTGATTCTTGGATAGCCTGAAAAGATGAAGAATGCTTCCGACGTGGTGTCCGCATGTTGACAAAAGGATGGGAAGAAGTTGTGGCTAGTGCTGGGAGACTACTTTGAATGAAGCGTAAAGTACCGTTCTTTCACAATGAATTCCTAATTTTTTTTGATAAAAAAAACGACGGAGACTCATTTGTAGCTCGAATAGAAAATATGGGAAGAGTACGTAACTAAGGAGCCACAGTGTATTGAATGAAATATTTGTTGCCATCTTTCAAAGAAGCAAGTGTTTGTTTTTTCCCATAAAAGAAACTATTGGCTTTAATTGGACACATGGTTTTGCCTTTGGTTTTTATCTCCATGCAATGATTTCACGATAACGGGATTTATCAATCTTTTGCACCGCATTCGATATACGATCTACGTACATGCCATTAGTCCTTACTTTGTACATTCCATGCTTTGCCGATTTTAAAGATTGTTTGTGCGTGAGGGTGTTATTTCTTTAATAAGATTTTTAAAATATGGGACAAGCTGCAACTTTTCATCATCAAATCTCGTCTTTGAAAATTCAAGTGCAAGACAGACAGACGGACATGATTAAATTGGCACCATCTGTCCTTCGCTTATTTTTCAGATAGTCTTGGGAAATGGGTTTGTCGCAAGTTGTACATCAGATTTGTTTTGGATAGTAAATTAAAATTCCTTGTTTATAACGAGTCCGCTTCTGGACTGACAATAGCAATTTTTTGATTCTCTTCTAACATGGACGAGCAACAACGCCATATACATCTATATCTTTTATTGATTTCAATTTAAGTCTGCTTGCCGATGAAGCAATGGCTCTTTGGCGGATTGCACCTATTTTTAGACTCATTTGACTCGTACCCACCATTCGATATTATATAATGCATGACAAAAATTTAAGTTTCTGTTTCTAGTTTGTGAGACTGTGAACGTTCCCACATTCGATAAGACATAAGTAGAAGAACGCGAACTTTCAGTGTACGGCATTGTGTGAAGGCTGATTTAAAATAGACCCAAACCAGAGTTTCACTTAGTTAGCCTGTTAGTCTCTTTTGTAATTTTAAATTCCTGCTTAGCATAAATGTGGATTCTGAGTCTTTTCTACACTTTATAAACTGCTATAAGATTGTTTCATCTGACGCCTTTACAGATCCAAAGTATCGTATTTCTAAATTCACCGGATAACGCAAGTTTCAGAAACGCGTAAATATGCCCATAACTGATACACACCTGACAAATATAAAACAACTTCTATCTGTTCTTCCTTTTTCACAACTTACTTTATTTTTAATGCATTATCAATAACGTTTTGTCTTTACACTTTTATATGGACATGAGATGAACAACAGCTTAGAGTTGACGTCCATTGATAAAAAGATAAATGAATTTGTTTTCATACCCCTTCCCACCGAAGCATGGTGACATATTCATTTTGTCAAAACGTTTGCAGTACTACGCAGAAAGCTTAAGCGACCTCATAATATATAAATATCGTTCATTGGCATCAAATTCCGTTGTCTCGGTAGTTAACATTCTTCCGATCGCAAAGATGAACCTATTGGCTTCATGTGTGGCGGATATGTCGAAAATTCTTGCACGCGGATTACCCTTGAGGGTGGGCCAAATTGCTTGAAGGATACGCTTGCAGTAGAAAGCAAACTTAGACCCACACCCCCGCCCCCGCCCCCTCTATTTACAATAGGAGAAAAAGTTTGATTTACTCGTGTCATGTATATTGACAACAATTTCCACTTTTATTCTTATGGTGATCCTATAGTGTCTGTCAGTCAATGAACCGTAGCATAAAAATAGGGGGTGAAGTTATATTTAAATATAACTAGCAAAGACACAAATCAAAATTTCTTTACAGAGCTCTGTTAAGCCCTTAACGGAATTGTATAAAACGGAGTCTCGGAGGGATTTAAGTCAAAATGCAGTTAAAATAAAACTTTTGAAAAATTTTTTTACAAAATATAATAAACAAAACATGCATTTATGTAAATTAATTAACTTTTGATATGTCAGTATTTTTACACTATGCCATAAATGAGGTTGATAAACCGAAAGTTTGCTTAGCTACTGTGGGCAAACCATGTCCTGTGAAAAATGAAACTAGCACAATATGAATCCCCTATTAATAGCCTTTCCAACGATGTCCTGGTTATATTCAATTTTGCCCGGAGAATTTTTTCGCAGGACATGGTTTGCCCACCGTGTCCTTTCAAAATTTGCTTATATGTTAGCCTGTATTATGTTAAGTACGGAAATTTTCAAAGTTCCATAAAAAAATTCTCCGAGCAAAATTGAAGATAGCCAGGACATCGTTGGAAAGACTATTAATAGGGGATTCATGCTGTGCCAGTTTCATTTTTTCATCGGACATGGTTTCCCCACCGTGTCCTTTCAAAATTTGCTTATATGTTAGCCTGTATTATGTTAAGTACGAAAATTTTCAAAGTCCCATAAAAAAATTCTCCGAGCAACATTGAATATAACCAGGACATCGCTGGAAAGGCTATTAATAGAGGATTCATATTGTGCTACTTTCATTTTTCACAGGACATAGTTTGCCCACAGTGGCCTTTCAAAATTTCCTTATATGTTAGCCTGTATTACGTAAAGTACGGAAATTTTCAAAGTTCCATAAAAAAATTCTCCGAGCAAAATTGAAGATAGCCAGGACATCGCTGGAAAGGCTATTAATAGAGGATTCATATTGTGCTAGTTTCATTTTTCACAGGACATGGTTTGCCCACAGTAGCTAAGCAAACTTTCGCTTTATCAACCTCATTTATGGCATAGTGTAAAAATACTGACATATCAAAAGATAATTAATTTACATAAATGCATGTTTTGTTTATTATATTTTGTAAAAAAATTTTCCAAAAGTTTTATTTTAACTGCATTTTGACTTAAATCCCTCCGAGACTCCGTTTTATACAATTCTGTTAAGGGCTTAAGAGAGATCTGTAAAGAAATTTTGGTTTGTGTCTTTGCTAGTTATATTTAAATATAACTTCACACCCTTTCAAATTTCAATATTCTTCTTCTTTTCAATAGGCTAGCAGGCTAATAAAGAAACAAAACAATGACTTCATCGAAGGTCTTCCGTTGGGACCTCTTTTAGCAAATACAAATAATTAAGCGAAAAAAAAAAAAGAAAAGAACTTTGCATGTTGCACCCTTTTGTTTCGGGTAATAAATATATAAATGCTTCTTCTTTAAACGATGTGAATATGTGCGCAATATTACTCTTTAATTTATGTACGTAAACATAGTCATCATTGATTAAACAAAACCACCTTCAACCTGGTTATGTCTGAACCGTAGACACTACTGGTGACATACATATGGAGATTGTTTTTGTTTTCATTGTTTATTGTTATATTCATTGGGTTGTAAAAATAAGCTGAGTCTCGTGCATTAATTTCAATTTCGTTCTGGTAAACAGTGCTACTGTTACTGTTCAAAGCTCTCGCCTCTACGACAGATAAACGTAAAGAGCAAGCAAGTTGTAATATGAAAAATTATCATCAGTACAATGCATAGCCTAGTTGGGTTCCCCCTACTCACCACAAATACAAATGGTTTCTCTTTTCAAAAGTTTACCATTTAAACTATCAAACGTAGAAAATAAATTGAGAAAAAAAAAGAAAAAAAAAAAAGGAAAAAAAAAAAACTTGGCAAAAGCGTTTTGTTATGTTATAGAAACCGACAGTTTTGAAAGTTTGTCTTTCTGCGCTGTGTGTCTGTCTCTTCAGGTTGTTCTATTTTTTTCTTTTTCTTCTTTATCCCCTTCCACTTTAACGGAACATAGAAAGCCGAAATGTGAAAAATGAATAAAATCGAACCTCAAACTCCAATAAAAGTTATCGCATAACTTTAAATATTTATAGGTATATGTGTTGATGTAGATTTTCATTACATTTTCTCGTTTACGGTGAAAATAGTTGTGGCTAAACGACTTTTTTTTTTTTGTTTTCCGTTTTCCTTTTTGCGATATTAAACGAAAAAAAAAAACAAGCAAGTAGATGAAGAAAAACTCGCATTAATTTTTTCGTATGCTCCGAATATATAAAAAAAAAAAAAAAAAGTCAAAAAAACAAAATGCCATACAGTGTTTTTTATTTAAACACATTTCTCCCCGCAACTTCACATCTAATCTTTTCGAGAAGAATTCAAGTGTGAATATGTAAGAATTGATGTCATCTTTACTTAAATTAAACGAAAGTTTCTCCATTGATAGTATTTGCCGAAATCCATATATATCGGTGGAGAGAAAAATGAATGCGAAGTGTATCTGTCAACTCTATGCCACGGAAATTGTAGAAAATAGCTTCCGCACGCTCTGCCTACGTAACGTTTTTACATGTTCCCTCACTACGTGATCTAGTTCTTGTAGTAAAAACTTGCGGGAGGTTATGTTGCTTTCGTAGCTTTTTCATATGAACAGTGAAATAGTTGCGTCGTCCTTAAAATTTTCCGATAATCGCATAATAATTTTAGCAAAGCGATATCCCTTCAAGTCGTCCAGAGCAGTTTCCAATGAAATTGGGAATGTCGTATAATCCCGAACTGTTTGTCGACGATTATTAGGCGTCAATCTATCAGCAAGAATAGATCGGAAATTTCCTTTGCTCCGAGAAGTTAATTTGGAGAAGTGTCTTTTAGAAGTGTCTGCGGACCAGAAGCCGAAAAAAGTGGAGAAAAATACTTTGGAGCAACGAACGGTATCGGTCCGATACACCTCAAAGAAAACTCTATGAATGGATATGCATATAAAAATCATGGATTAGAACCTATAATTTTGAAAAGTCACTGCTATGGAAATCTCAGCACAATAATGATCCGAAACATTCATCCAATTTGATTAAAGTGTGGCTGAGAGAGCATACTTTGGATGTCATTAGATGGCCAAGTCAGTCTTCCGATCTCAATCCTATTAAGAATCTTTGGGGGGAACTAAAGCGGCAAGTGCAAGTAACAAAAGCAAAGAATTATGGGAAAATATTCAAAAAGTATGGCACTATATCCCAGTAGAGAGACATGCTGTAAATTAATTTCATCTATGCCTAAAGCAATCCAAGTTGTCCTCAAAAACAACGATGGCTATACCGATATATAGTGTGCCCGAACACCTATTTTACTGTCCGCCGTAAGACACATGATATTTTGGAGCTGAACTTTCATTTAAATTTTCGTTCTTACTCAATGTAATTGTAAAATCATTTGTAAAAATACGGAAATGCAATATGTGATGAGAGGAGGAAAATGGAAAAGAACACCTCCCACCAACATAAAACAATATACACCTATTTTTCCGTCCACCTGTGTACATAACGTTCATGCAGTCCCCTCTTCAGATGGTGGGTATGCGCCAAGCTTTGGAACAATATTCGCTATATGCAGTTTTTTTTTTTTTTTTTTTTTTTTTTTTTGAGATTAACGAGCACGTGTTCGTCGATTCGCCAAGACTCTCGTCTAATTTGATCAATTTTGATATTATTAGTGGACGACAGCGTCACGAATAGATCAACGGTCATTGGTAAATCGATTCACTATCCTAAATTAATAAGCAACATATAGTTTTTAAGGACTCCAATGCTTGTTTCTTGTTGTTACAGAGATAGTAAATGGAGTCGTCCATTAAAGACAAAGTACTGTATAGGATAATACAAAAGCAAAGCTTAGCTGCAATCCAATCGAGTTAAAAGCCTTTTTCATATTAAACGATTATTTAACCGCATATTAATTTACTGTAAACATCTCTTGATATTAGTGGAGCGTGAATTTTAAAGAGTTTTCGTAGTAGAGTTCTGGTGTGAAAAAAAAGGTGAATGATTGCCAGGTCATTGTAATTAGTATATAATTTGTTCGAGACGCGTTGACTTACAGTCACAGAGACGTCGCAATCTTATCTTATAACAAAGTTTACAGTGGGAAGTTTTACTGCGACTACTACTCCGGAGTGTGTCTACAGTTGGCTTACATGGGTTCAGCACCGTGATGGCGTACCGCCCCGAAGTCTGATGGCACACGGAAGGTGAAAACGCACACTGGTTGTCACGGGGGCAATTAGTCTCCGCTTGTCCGAGGCAAGCTCGTCAATGTGAGCGTAATTAGGCCCTAGGTACCAATATGGAAAATATGTAAATCGACATATCTCCCAATGATGAGAGCGAGGCGCTATCTAAAACATCTGGCTTTCATTGGGTAAGCCCACCCAATCGAAGTCGAAACTCTTCACAGAGCAAAAGCTCTTCACGCGATTTGGGCTAACCACGGTCACCACGAAACCCCCGCAATGGAAAATGAAATTTTATGTGCTCAACATCATCTAACATTTCTCTGGTCTAACTTGCCGTCTTTTTGCAATTTCATCATTCGAACACCATATAATGCTAGATAATATTCACTATTGATCCTTTGTCCCGCCCCTGTGCATCGCAAAGTACCTGCAGTGGTGCAGCGAATCACTGAGGACGTTAAAAATCACCTTTGGCGCGAACACATTGCCTCACTCACTTATGGGACGGTATCAAACTTCCAACTAGACGAAGAGAAGGACAAAAAATATAAGATAAGTCTTAGGCGTCCTGTGAAAAATTTAAACAAATCTATCGTTCGTAGCTTCGAAGTGTCAATCTTATGCGGCTTGCTGGATAATTAGGAATTTTACATGGTACGTGTAAAGCGAAAGTTTTGAACACAAAAACTGAAATAGCAAAATTTTTGAAGGCGCCGATCAATTTCCCAATCTTTCTTAGTGAAGCACGAAATTGTTTTGATGTCGCTCTTATAGTCACATGTTCGGAGTCCCAATTACAAACTTTAAAGACAAATTAATGAATAATTTTTATGAACGATAGAGAAAATAAAGTCGAAATCATTTACCGACCTCATGGCATTATCCGAAGAGGCGTATCATTAGCATTTCCCACATTGGCAATTGAGCATTAGCTACTTTGAAGGAAACACAATACATACTGAAGGCTAACTGAGACCTTAAGAAAGTAAAAAATAAATATTCATGAGTTTTTGTTTTTAAAAAAACTAAATCATTGATGTCGTCCTTACATATAATATATCTAACATCATGTAATATATAAAATATCTAAGATCATTCACTTACTCACATTTCAATTTGTCTTTATTCGATTTTCGATTCGTCTTACTCTAGATACACGATAAGTAAAATGAAAATTGTCTAAATCGAACTCTGGCATTCAAAAGTACTTGCCAAAGAGCATAAACTCATTTAGTCATTGTGTATAAGAACAAAAAAATAAAAAAAAAATACATAAATAAAATATTTGCCTACAATCAAACTATAGATTCTCACTACTAATATAAGCGAATAATAGATACACTAAATAGTGCTGAGTCTAATAATAGAGATAGAATTCGTTAGTCTCAAATGTCAATGTCCATGGGGAATGAAATGAAATTTGAAATTCGCAATGAATCATACCTTCTTGGTTGTTTCGTAATAATCATCAGACATTTAAATGTAAAGAAACCGTTTCCCGCATCCACCATTTCTTACTCATACAAATTTATTTTATTTCTCGCTTCCGAAATGAATTCCGCCGTTTTCAGTGCAATTCTCGGTACAAACTGAAATCAGAGCAGGTCAAGTTTCCTCC
>CCAG010016060.1:0-17270 GCA_001077435.1 Glossina morsitans morsitans | reverse complement strand
AAAAAAAAAAAAAAAAAAAAAAAAAAAAAAAAAAAAAAAAAAAAAAAAAACCTCCATGTATCCGAGTCTAAGTAAACAAGAGAGAAAATAGAGAAGACATAAATTGTGTACACATCGAGCGGAGAGGCACACCCGCAGCCCATATACATCGACGCTGAGAGTATGCTACACTACGACTCAAAAACGCAAAAGCTTTGCTTTTTAACTTCTATTTAGTTTAGTCCAAGGGATCGTGATGCGACGCAGAGATCTACAATTGCAACACACGAGTATTAAAAAAAGTGCATTGGACAGTATATATGCAAATCGATAGAAGAATAAAGCGACAGATAACGCTAAATGGGGTAAATAATACCCGCAGTCACGAGTTCTTTATCCGACTCTATTTATCAACTTCACCAGGACGGGAATATCGAAATTGAATTCACATTTCTGTAGTGAAGATTAAGGCGGTAAGTAACAATCTATTTTCGCATGTTCGCAATTATAGAGACGGACGGTAAGCCAGACTCCTTAAAGTAAAAACGTTTCCATACAGATTGGAAAAATTGTGGCCATGTGGCAATGATAGGAAGCAGACGATATACCAAAGAAGTGTATAGAGCTTTGTGTTCACATTGGACCTTTTTTGAAATCAACACAGTGAATCATTGGTTTGTTGACTCGGAGAAGAAGAAGAAGACGAAAAAGAAATAAGCGTATACCAATCTAGATCTGACCAAGCTCGCATATAATTAATATCTTTGCAAGGAAAATATTATCGAATTCTTTAGGACCACGTTTAACAAGGTCTACCATCCAAATGCAACGCAGATTCTCAGCAAAGAAAACGCATAAATTAAGCAACGAGCCATCATCCTCTAATTTGTATACATGACTAAAGCACTTAGTAGTACACGAATATCGTCTTAATAATGAAAATTTTGAACAAATTTTTCTTTATGCCCTGCATCAGTTGTAGTATAAGGGTATCTTAAGCTTGTGCGGACGTAAGCAACACTTTCTGACGTGACGTAAGCTTGCCTGTCCATCCGTCCATTTTGTATTCAATCCACATGTCGCAATGATGGGCCATGACCCGATGCAATGTCTTTAGTTATTTTAATATGAAGTTATCCAAGTTAAATCAGCAGCATTGGGAACCACGTTATTTAAATCAGATTGCAAGAGGTGTGAATAGGATTCGGCGTTAAATGAGGAGAACAATATGGAATGACTTAATGATCGAATGGAAATCGGTAAGGGTCTAAGTCACTGTCAACAACTGGCAACAAAGATTCCGCTGAATTGGGATAAGTTACTCGATAGACGACTAAAACGCTGTCTCAATGAAGAAATAGTAAAATTGATATAAAAGATCGATACACGAGAGTGTCAATACGAGATTAATTGGGTGTGATGTTCGATACTTGAATTTTTAATAAAATAAAAAAGCAAACGTGAAGACAACGCTGTGAGGTATGTAAACACAAGCGAGGTTCTTCAGTCATAACGAATCGCGAACAGTGACTTCAAGAAAGCTAGCTTTGCGCATTAGAAAAACTCAATACATTTCCTTTATAACTTTAAATGTTAATTAGCTGGCGGCAATAGCAGATTTTTAGGCGGGAAACAAATTACAAATGAACGTTTGCCGTGCTTTAATCAAAACCAAAAATGATCGTTTGATTCGCTCCCAAGACATCCAAACTTGACCTATGGACCGAAGCCAAGAGCATGTCTAAATCCGATTACAATTTTCTACCTTAAGACGGATAGACGGTCAAAATGAAATTGGATCACTAAATTCCAAGGCTAAGCGGCTTATAGCTGAATATTGCTAACCGCTTAAAACGAATCCCCCAATGGTGGGTGTAAAGCAGAAGAATTAACGAAGAAAAACTATTTAAAAAGAAAGCAATTCATTAGGAAAATGATGATATATTGGAGATTTCCAAGTCCTAATTTGCATTTGTTTCTCTCGTTTGTATGATTTACTGAAAGCCTTTCTTTTTAATATTAATATAAAGAATGAATAATAAAAACCTGCCAGTTCATTTTATCTCTGCATACTGTCGTCTCCGTGGCATACAAAAAGAATTGGGGTACAGTGAAAACTATTACGACGTGTTCTATGCGTTTTTATCTAATTTATTAATAGAAAATAATTTACATATAAATGAATGAAAAATTCTATTTAATTCTTAATAAAACTCGTACAAGCTTAAGCCATGTGCGGAAACTTTGAGTTCAACACTGATACCGATAATTAAACAACGCTTTTAACACACACCAAGCACGAGAACACACACAAACAAACAGGCAGAATGAATACATCCGCGTAGATATATTGTCAACGAACTGATTGGTAACTTACGGAAGGCTTATATGGTAGCAGAATGACAATAACAACAACAATAACAACAACCAGTAAGCAAAATGAACGTCAGAGTCAGAGAGCTATAATTGTCTTGAAACGAATGTTGGATATCCACTATTAATTAGAATCAGTTCAGTTTGCATAAGTGCTGAGTCGAAGTTTAGTTAAAGTCTATAGAAAACTGTAATGGTTTTCAAAGTGTGACCGCGAATTGAAATGCGAAAGACTAGGGTCAATATTCAATTTATTTATTAATATACTTATCATAAGATTAACAAATGAAATCATTATGGTAAGCGGATCTTTCATTAAATAAAACACCCTATACTACTTTGCATAATACTATATAACAACAATATAACGCCTTTTCAAAATAGGACATTATCATCTATCTGGGAGATGCTTGGATAAGTGGTCCGATTTGAACCATTTTCAATAGCGGTCTTGCTTGCGCCAAAATTCGTCAGTGTACCAAATTTCGTCTAAATATCTCAAGAAATGCGGCCGAAAGGTTGATCACAAAAATACAAGATGGTCGGACGGACGGAAAGGCTTAGATCGAGTCAGAAACGGATGCCTAATCGATCGGTATAATAAAAGGTTAGTCTATCTCAAGTCCTTCTAGGTGTTGTATACTACCACACAAACTTAATATCGTCTTGTACCAGAAGTGACGTCGGGTATAAAAATTACCTTTCTTTTGTACGGATAGGAGGCGGATGATATTATGTCTGAGTTGCTTTTGATAACTGTTGTAAAGAAAACGATGATGCGTAGAGTGTATAAGCAGAGGGAATTGGATTTGCTACGAAATTTGATTATTTGTAAGAGCTACTAACTTAAACCATAATTTCCATTAGTTGCAGAGGGAAGAGAGCAACTCCATCCTGTTTGAGAGATAATATAAGAAAAAGTAATTTCTGAATTTCACGGCAAACGACCTACATTGTCCCCGAGTGCGCTAGTAACAAACAGCTGAACTCGGAACTCGGAATCTGGCTCTAGCAAACATATATACGCAACGCCTCTGCAATAGCGAGACACATCCTGCGATATTTACCATCAAGATACTTTATCGTATGCAACAGCATTTGCAAGGAGTTTACTTGTTTCCATTCTCCAGATCTCGACATTACAAATGCATCTCGTTCGACGACCCACCAATCAGTAAAAGCGTAATACAAGCAGTCGTAGAAGATCGACACATAAGCAACGATACGATTGCTACGATATTAAGTATCGATTGGCAAAAGATTTTACATCATTTGCCTATGCCTTGATGCAGAAAGTAGTTCGCCGTTTTGCTGACTAAAATTGAAAGGAAATCGTGCAATATGCGGTCCTAGAGTCATGCCTGCGGCGCAAAATTCTAGCAAACACGTTGTTGTCATGCCGAACCAAAGACACCCTTGATGGCCCAACAAAAATTGAGGAGGCTTGGCGGGGAGATTTTAATGCATCCACCGAATAGAGCGCATCTTACTGCATCTAGCTATCACTTGCTTCGGTCTCTGCTGAAGTCTGCTTATGATGTAAAATGTTCACTTAATTCAGCTCTTCGCCCAGGATTTTTACAGTGATATCATAATAGTTTTACCATAAAAATGACAGAACGTTGTTTATGATAATATCTGCGACGTAATTCAATGCAATTCATTTTGAAAAAAGGAAAAACGTAACAAAACAAAGAAAAGAAAGAATCTTTCAATATATTTCGTCACACTTGATGCATATCATAGGGCCTTCAGTGCGAATTTCAGTTTTTTGCAAGCATCTCGGAAATCGAATGAGTAAAAAGAGTGGAATAAATGGCTTTTTAGGCGCAACTTTTAAAAGAACGAAAAGAAATAAATTTTTAAACATATTGGGCAATGTAAACAGCCAATCTTTGAGGTAAGTCACTTGCCGGAAATTCAGCTCTAAATTGACATTTGGCAACAATTGTGAAAAATTTATTTACAAGAATGGTATCAAATTTCGTTTGTATACTCCACACCATCACCACCATGACGTTAAGAGTCTTCGGCAAGCAATGCCATTTTAAATTAATCGCGTGATAGAGTAATTGTTGCACGACGTATGTGGCAGGCGAGGCTGTCTTATTGAAAATAAACATCGTCCGCATCCATAGCATCAGTTTCAGGTGAAAACAAGTCAATCGTTGCCGTTTGGTAAGGCATTGGTGTAGCGGTTGAACCAGTAGCGCTTTCGCACATGCATGGAACAATAGATACAATACCTGACTGCAATCTGTTACGATTGAAGGGTTTGGTCGACTAATTTTCTTCGATTTTCGCGATCTTGCCGAAAAACCGCGTATTAAATTTATATGAATTCAGCCATCAAAGCAATTTGGAGATAGGTCCAACATGCACTACTAATACATGCACTAATAATATTCAGAATCATGTTCTGAATCGTAACTGACAGATAACATTTTTCAGATCCTTTAATTAAGTTTGATATATAGTTTTTGCTTAAGAGCGGGCCCCCGTTGAAAATTAATTGTATCAATAGTATGAGGGATAGAGTCATTTTTTGGAGCTTCTTTCATATCAAAGCTCTTTTATATTGCAACAAATCCCATTTTTATTATTGTGCAATGAAAACTGATCCAATCTATTTAACATATTTGACATATGAGTTTACTATGCGAGATTTGAACCACATTGATCTATTATTTTTATATCCCGCCAAATAAAAAGGAAGGCCTTTATATGGGATTTAAGTCTCATTTCTGGTATTATACAGTAATAATAGGTACGCTTGTAGTCGGTCTTGCCTCAAAGTTGTTTCTTTCCTTCGTCGAATTCATTTGACTCGTTTGGTTATTACAACAAGTAAGTAAACTCAACTCTTCTTATTTGCATTGATGTTTGGAAATCTAACTACAACAACTTTCTATATTCAATTTCATAACTTCGAAAGTTTCAACAATCAAAAGACGATACGTGCACACATTTTTTAAGGAAATCTTCAATAAATATTTCGAGATGTTACACAATATATGATTGGATTAGTATAACTTCATCAGTCGGTGTTGATTATAAAGAAAAAAAAAAAAAAAACAAAACAGTCTTTAAATCACCATTAATTATAGTAGTTCGAGGAGCACGAGAAAAAAAAAAAAAAAACAAAATAATGACAAATAAAAAACAAAAAAGGCAACGACATCAAAGCAAAGAAAGAATGAAGGGCTCTCCCACATAGACAAAACACATTAAATCATCTCAGCCGCCAGCAAATGACTTGAACAAACGCCGGAGCGCAAGAGTGCATCCAGCTAATGGGAATACTTAAGCACGGTAACCTCTGCATGTCAACGTATATATATATATATATATATATTAATATATCGTATGTGTGATTAAGTTGATGCGAATTACATGAATGCCTATAAAGTGCCACAAACTATCGTAACATACATTTTATAAACTTACAATAATGACGACGATGACAATAATAGGAACAAAAACTACTACAAGGAATTAAAATGAAAATAATAACAATAATAATAATAAAAAAAAAAAAAAAAAAAACCAAAATAAAACAAGTAATAAAGCACGTGAGTCACACTTGAGCAAAAAGAAATATATAGATGTGTACAGTGTCAGCATTTCATATGTCAGCACACACATAAGTGCATGCATGCATGCATTAATATACCTATACGTGTATAAATAAAAGAGCTGCATTTTTCTTCAACACATTTACAAACTTAAACATTCATATAAAAGCCATTTGGAAAGGAAATTTAATGCATTAAGAAAATAGCAAATAGCGATGGCAGAGAGAAACGATTTTTTAATTGCTGCGTACAAATAACTTTGAAGAGCTAATAGAAATTTAATAGCAGTATAGAAATGTTTTTCATTTCGAGGATATGTAAAAGTGAACTGATTTAGAAATTGTTTTGTAAATCGAAATAGGAATCAAGTTAGAGAAATACACTTAGCTCTGCTTGAATCTTTTATGCCCACCATCTTTGGAAAAAAAGAAAAGAAAAGAAAAGAAAAGAAAATCAAGAAAATACAATTGTAATGCAAATCATTATATTCAGTAGGCGTGGCAATTTTTTAAAATTTTCTTTTTACAAATTATAAGATTCGTAAAATACATGTGAAAGTTTTTATCTCGGGCCATTTTCAATACCGCATAACTTGCGTGAAAGAACGGCCAATGTTTTTGCTAAGAATAGTGCTTAAAACAGTGTCAGGCACAAACGAACAGTCGCGTATGTTTATATCGATTCGAAATTGGTTGCTGATCAAAAATGTATACACATTATGGGGTCTGTAAAGCTGTCTTCTGCATGTTGCAAATGATTTGACTAACTGAATATACCCCCCTATCGAATATTATAGTGTATCAAAATTTAATTCCTTTTTCAATTCTTTTAGAGGGCGCAGCAGCAAGCTTCAAACATCCCATAAAGTATGTAAACTCTTGTCCAGTTTCCCGAATCCCGAATGCACTTAAGCATGTCCGCCTGTTCGTCTGACCAACTGTATAGTATCTGTGGTGAGCATTTTCTCACTCCCAAAATAAAGATATCGCCTACAAATTTGCAAAATAATTTGAAAAGGACACAAAACCGTCAAACGGTGCGTCTAGTAAAGTAAGGTGAAAGTATTTACCGTAAATTTACCGCACCCACCAAATATTATCGAGTATGAAAATTTAACTCGTTTCCTTTTTTTAGTCGGTGATGGGCATAAAAGATTCGGTCACTGCCGAATATGAATTTCTTGTTACTTATTCCAAAAAAGAAAAAATTATCGGGGCATAACGATTTGTAGCAAAACATTCGCCTAACCTCATCGACAAAGCAACGTATTGGAGGTACGCGTTTCCAGCTCCTCTATTCACCCCGCACATTCGAAGAAGCAGCTTAGACTTATTACAAAGCTTAATAATAGAAATATTCACTATAATCGTCTATGGCCTTTTGCTTCTAATCTCGAATGGCTTGCGGCAGAAACTTCGTGGCTGTAGGGCGAAGCGGTCATCGATGCATTTTCGCATGCCTTCAACTGTAGGGAACGGCTGATCTGCTACATATGACTGCATCGATTTGAATTAGTGCCGATCAAAAGCAGACATGTCTGGAGAATAACCTACGAACAGCCCAGGTTCTAAGCCTAAGTTGAAGACCGTTTCCTGAGTTTTTTTTCCCCCACCCCCCCTAGAACGGACAGACGTTTACGAAAGTTCATCGTCGTTAAGACATTTTCACCGCAGACTTGCATTTGTTTCCAGGTTTACATGTTGTATTGTAAATGCTGCTTGCTGACAAAATTACACTTTGATTTAGACTGAGCGACATCTCTGTTAAACAAATACCGCATAAGTACCAAATTCAAAGCTATCTATACCCAAAATTTCAGGAGGACAGATAGCAACTGATACACTCATCACTTGGTATTTTATCTTTAATATACCATCTTCTAAGGAGAAAATATATGTTTTACTCTTTTATGCATCATAACAAGCTATACCGTGAAGGGTAATCCAATCTAAGACGGATAGAATTGATTTCTTGTAATCTTTTGCTTCTTATTTCTGCTTTACAGTCACTTACCTTATACACTTGTATCTCTTCTAAAACGGCTTCAGATTCTTTTAAAACACGCTCCACCTCTTCATAAACTTCACGTTCGATTTCCGTGGGTGCTGCATTTTCAAAATCCAAAAAGACATCGTAAGACTTCGCTGTGCAACAGTTTGAGTCATCACGTGCCAATAAACTCAATAGTTTACCCATTTTTTACGTTACACGTTTTTACACGTTAATTATTGTTATTTACTAATGATATTATATATATATATATATATAAATATATATTTTTTTTTTTTTTAATTTAAATTTCAATTAAAATAACTTTTTTTTATCAAGTTAAACCTTCTTTCGAATCTTTAGAACACAAACATAATATTGCAAAATTTTTAAAAGTCCGACTTGAGCTTAATTTAACTTCGACCCGCATAAGCATCGGCAGATCTTTCTTTATCTCTCGAATTACGCCAATGATTCTACGAAAATTACTAACATCAGACCTGTAAAATGAATAATATAATACAGATAATCAAGATATGATAGATAACCATAGCCATAGTCATATATATTGATGCAAATCTTGATACAAAAATTTACCAGAACTGTCTTAAGCTTGTGTGCAATTAAGGAAAAGTGACTCATATGTAAAATACTTTATAATTTTTAGACTCACTATCGAATGACACGCCTATACCATATCAATTTTTAAGTCTTTGCGCTGGAAATTCGTATAAGCTAAAGATCCTCCAAAACCCATATGCAAAATTTTTTTTGCGATTTTCTAAATCGATTTGATCATATCAGTTCGACCGTCCGTTAATTTGTTGTTATTGAAATCCCCAACTTGAACACGTAGGTCTTCGTTGCATAAAGCTAAAAATGACTGCCAAACATTCGCCGCAAGATGAATACAACTTTTTTGCCTATGTTAACAATGAAATCCTTAGACGGGTTTAAACTAAATGTTGTTGAATATCATATGAATACGTCTGCCCCCTGGCTTGCCGGTTTATAGTTCATTTCAAGAATTTTCAAAAAGTTATTTTGAATATTATTTATTAACATATTATTGATGATGACCTTCAAATTTTCGCGATATATCCTACCCTATGGAAGGGGGCTCAAAGCTTGTACTCACACATGGTGCAAACTTAGTGTACCTAATTTTAACAAGGAATTCAGCATTGTCCATGTATTTTATATTCATGAGAAATCCTCAATGAGAGGCGTCCGAAAAATAGATTTCCTTGCTCCAAACTTACCAGAATCAATTTCTACGTCATATCACTATTTCATACTGAATTTCTACAACTTTGTTGCTATATAAAACCTTATTTGTTATAAGCACATTTATAAATATATATGTATATATATATATATTATATATTTGGACGAAGGTTGCAAAACTGGCTTTATCTCATCTAAATTTTTTACATTAATTTTATATATCAAGATGATAGTTTTCCGTGAATTCATAAAAATTTGCATGAGTAGCCGAGTAGGCAAGGGGTCGCGACTAGCAATTCAATGCTAGCGGGTTCACATCTCAAGTGTGAGGGTAGAGTCTTTCAATACAAGCGAGCAAAATCTGATACAAGCTATCCTTACAGTCTTCAAATCCGTACTTTGTAAAGATCTCAGAAGAGAGAAAGAGCGACGGACAAGAAGACAAGTTAGTTTAACCCGGCTCAAGAAATGATTCGAAATCGATCGGTAATAACAAGACATGGAATATATCTCAAATCGTTTTGAGTGTCGTACATAAATCTGCTTACATTTAACTTAACCCCTCGCCACAAGTAGTGTAAAATCTAGTTAATTACTCTCTGTATTAATTTTTTCGCCCGGACAACTCGCAGTTTTTGTTGTTTTTGACTTGGCGAAACTTCAAAAGTCGAAGTCTTCGCAATGTTTTCATTTAAAAAGCCATGTAACACGTACTCATAGGATTTCTTCTTCTTCTTCTTAATGATGTTTGTGAACCCCTTAAAAATAAAGAACAAAAGTCGCCGATGTTTGCATGTGTTTCAATAGCTATTATATATAAATTATTTATAAAATTTATATAACAGATGAAAAACGAAAAGAGCAGCTGTTGCCCAATAAAATCCATTTCAACTTAATAACAATCAATAAACATGTCAATATGTAGCAACAAAAAAAAAAAAAAAAAAAAAAAAAAAAAAAAAAAAAAAAAAAAAAAAAAAAAAAAGAAAAGGGGAAAAAAAGATCGAGACCGAAAAGTAAAATAAATGTTTTTGATATTTAACACATTTTCATTTATGCATCAGCAGACGGTGAACGCGTATTAAAAAAATGGACGCCAGGCACCCTACAAAGCACACATACACATACCTCATCGGTATAACGTCACAGTTCAATTTCGCTTTATCGAAATGCCGCTCGTTGCAACTAACACAAATAAGCAAAAACGAATGTAGCAGACTCAGTTGTAGATGAGATTGCCAGCAGGAAAAGTACATCGCAGTGCCTTAGGCCCTGCATAAGAATATAATACATAATATATCATAAAATGCTGAATCCTCGTATTAAATAATTCAGTGCAGAGAGATTCTTTCTTTTTGTTTTTTTTTCTTCTTGTTTGAAAAAAAAAGATATGAAAATGAATTAATGATTACTGGGGATTATATTAGGGAATATAGCTTTTTAGGCGGATGAGCATTCATGCTGATTCAAGGTCAGTTCAAATTGGTAACTGCAACTGCAAGAAATGATTGACTGTTTCCATGATATGCTTTTTTTAGGACTGCGTATAAAAAGTGATTGGATGTAACTAAGATCGCAGGCATCTCAGTTGAATTAACATCCAAAAGATCTTAAGCAATACAAATAAACTAGGTATAGAAAAGCTACTATTGAGAGGATGGCGAAGCGCCCTTTAAATTTCAAAATATAACCCTCTCTCTCTTTCGCTTTCTATCTCTCTTAGCGACATTTGTGTTGATTTCAAAGGATAAGACTTTAGCTTCAAAACAGACAAAGCGGTAAAACTAGTGAAAAATGCGCAAGTGCGTAAGATGCATAACTGTGATCTGTGCCGCTATGGCTATGGCCAAATGAAAAAGGCTTAATCCTCAAAAGTCAAAATAGCCACAGAGTGGATTTGATTTGGCTGCTTCTTAGTTTTATGTTTTTCCAAAAAGAGAAATATTATCGACTCGATTCTGTTCACCTCGATCGATTTCTGTTCACCTAACTTGTGCTACCTTTCGTATCAATAAGTAAGAACGATGGAGAAACATTTCGAACAATTCGTGGCCTTCCTAAGAATGTCTTTCTTCAAAATGAATTTAGTTTGCCTTAAGTGCTCAAGAGCTTCCATTTTTCGTTATCTGGATTTCTTTATATGTAGCACCGACAGCTTGGGGGTATAATCGTTTTGTCAAAACTTTGTCCCAAAAAGATGCGTAAGAGATCCTACAAAGCTTGCATGCTCTTCATCACTATCAAACTACTGAATCGATCTACGAATTTCGGTTCATCTGTTTGCGCAATGCTTACGGCAATACGTAATTCCTATCGCAAACATTAAGAAACTCAATTCAAATTTGGCAAAAACATTGAAAGGGGAATCGGAATCAAAGTACACGTCTGCCGTACAACATCAACTAAGAGCATCTCTCTTTCCTGAAATAAAAAACTGGCTTCTTGACTTATAACTCATAAATTCTATCACAAACAACGATAAATATTCCCAGGTATATGCTATGGGTGATTCTATAATATCTGTACAGAAGTGAAAAAAATCAATCGTGGCCGCCCATTATTATAGAGTATCGAAATTCTATTCTATTTTTTTTTTTTTTTTTTTTCAAAGCGTAAAAGCTATGGTTATAAAAAAAATTCAACAACGGGACATAATTTGCGCTCTTCTCCTTTTTTGCACTTATTTTCGGTGGTGAAAATAGAAGTAAAAGGAGGCATTGTAAATGGAATGGAAATAGGAAATTCAAAAAGGAAAACAACGAAGTGTTTTCTTTTTTGCGACCAATCTCTTATTTCTGCGGATAAGTGTACTATGAAGGCAATGGTCGTTTGGAAATATATATATGAAAAAATAAGGACATAGGGCTTTCGAAGGCGTATTGGTAGGAGTTGTGCCTTTACCAGTTGCACATTTACACGCCAATAGTTATTAAAGTGGCCCCCCATGCTCGAAATTGAACGCGAAATATTCGCGCTTCTCATCTATAATTTCGTCCGGTAAATTGCTTGTGTCTCGTTCCTACTAATATTGGCTTAATTACTTGGTCTCTCTAGGAATTTCTAGTTACGTCTAGTCACGGCAAAAGATATGTATGCCTTCACTTAATTTAAGAACTTCAAGGAGGTGAAAAGAGATCAGTTAGAAAATAAAAATCTTCGAGGTCCGTTCCAAAGTAATAACGAAATTACCGTATATTTGATGTTTAGCGGTCATTGGATAAATGCAGTGAAAATTGAAGGAAAATTTATTTAATCTGAAGTAGCCTTATTTGTTACGTATATAAATATAATAAGCAACAACATGACATAACGTTTATTGATATTTTACAATTTTTGAAAGTAAAATGCAGGAAAAACGAAAAACTGTAAGAAAAATGAAAACTTTTTAGATAAACAAGATTTAATACAGTCAGTTAAGGCCGAATTTTCAATACTTACAGTGAGTGAGTTTAACAATTTTTATACCCACTAGTGAACATGGAAGCATTCCGGACTTGTTTTTCCTTTTGTGGTAATCAGAGACCTCTTAAAGCGCATACGTGGTCGATTGGCATAAGATTCTCAAACTTACGATCGTAAAAACTCAGACGGAAAGATATAACTTGTGATACATATTTTTAATTAATATATACAGTTGATGTTCATGTTCGCAGTGGAAAACTGATAATTTCGATTTCTTATAAAAGTTAGTTGTAAAATTTCAATAGATCCCGATCGGCTAAGTTATTGAACTGGAATAACTACCGAAAGTATAGCGTAATTTTTATATCTACAAAAGCTCGGTTAACCTTTCTATATAGATTTAACATTAACGTAACCATATAAAGAGTAAGTAAAGCATTTGGGAATAACAAATTTAATGACAAAGACGACAAACTTTACGCTAGAACGAAACAGTGTAACATAACGAAGCTAATATGCCACAAAAACTGTAGGGTAACAAAGAATATTATATACACCTACACGCACAATGTATTTGCGTACGTTTACAAAAACAAGATAATGATATTAAACAGTGCTTTTTATAACACTGCAACAACGTTTTGTATATATGTATATATATATATATATATATATATATATGTTCAATATGCTCTCTGTACATTACACTATATAAGGTTAACAGCTTCATACATATATTCCTGCTTGGTAGGGGGCGTTATTGTTGACAGGTTCATAGAAAAGAATACAGTTAACAAAACGCTTAAAAAACCGGAGAATTTCCATGAATAGGCAAGAAATTGCGTTTTTCGAAAAATCCTGCATGTGTACAAGTATATGATTAAGAGTGTGGCTTGGTGTACAATTAATGTTATCTTATTTGAGCATTTATACAATATATATATTTATATTTGTGTATATAGTTTGCTGCATAGGCCTTATCTCGCGCTAATATTTATAATAAAAAATTAAAACACACTAAATATAAATTTTAATATAAAGGAATTTATCTATGCGCTGCTGCCTGGTCACTAAAACAAAATTCCATTTCTTTCAACCTTACAAAGTCGTATGATATTTTTTTCTTAGGCATTTGAAGTATTAACGTTGTTATAGGATATAACATTTCGCTTGATTTGATTAATTTGTATATATATCCGATAAGATTTTTTGCCTCTAATTTTTATTTTGTTGCTTCCATATAATTTATCAACTTTTAATGCAATTTTGCAATATTATTTATATACATATGCGAATGCAAACACACATTCACACGTACATATGTTACATTGTAAACAAGCTCCTTTTTATCAGGGCCTCCTTATCACCTTTTTATGCTTACACTGGTTGCATTAATTGAGTCTTTACTTAAGTTAAATACTTCTCGGATTTATTTTTATATTTTTCTCATCTTTGTTTTTATTAAAATAGCATTAATATAAAAAAAGCAATAAAACACAATTTTTTGTAAGGCGAACGCGCACCTCTCTCCTAAAACACGCACGGCTGCAAATAAACAACTAAACTTAAACTACTAAACTAACAACGAACTAAATAGGAGCGAAATACGGCCAAGCATTGCCATAGCGGGTAACTCATGTCTTTGTTCTTTTTTTTTTGTTTGACATGGCTGCCAAGTCTGTTTATGCCTATATTTTTGCGGGCATGAGATTTTTGGTCTGGTAACTCTAATGCGCATTGCCAATCAATTGTGAAATTTCTGGTACATAAGATAAAATACCTCAACTAGTTTGTCTCTAGAATTTTTGTGCGTAAAAAGTTGTTAAATAGAAAGTAATATTTCAAACGAGAAATCTTTAAAAAGAAAGAATCATGGCCACTGATAATAGCAATCAATTAAACGATTTACAAATGCAGATCTTTGATAAAATAGCGAAAAATGATAAGGATGGTTTTAAGCAGCTGATAGGCCAACTTAAGGGAGGTGTAAATTTTGTCGACGAAAACGGCATGACTCCCCTGCAACATGCCTGCTGCAAAGGCAATAAGGAAACTGTACAAATATTATTAGACATGGTAAGTGATAATTAAAGCAAGAGGATATCATTGCAGTCTTCATTCACTAAGGCCTTTGGTTTGCAGGGAGCTGATATTAATTTCAATCAGCATGGAGCTAATTACACGCCATTACATTTTGCAGCTTTATCAGGCAACACAGAAATCTGTCGTATGCTTCTAGATGCTGGCATTAATCCCAATAGCGTTAACAGTGTATCGCGTACCGCATCTCAGATGGCGGCATTTGTGGGTAATCATGCATGCGTGGAAACGATAAATAACTATGTTTCCAAAAGTCTATTAGAATATTATACACAACCGCAAGGTTTGCAAAAGGAACCTTTTCTATCACCTACTGTTTTGGATGCTTTCCACAAGTTTGTCGTAGAAGTTAATTTGCATCCCGTCCGTATTGTTTTGAATTTACAAACATTGGGTTTGTTAAAATATCTACCGGGCTTGCGCAAATCATTGGAATTAATGTGCGAGAAGGAAATGAAAAAACCGAGCGACGTTAATGAGTTAATGGCATTTAAATTTCATTACCTGCATTGGATTGTTTCAGAGTTGATGCGTTGCGAGGAGCAGTGCAAAGCGCAACGCAAAGATAAACCCAATATGAATTCCGAAGAGTTGGTTAAACATGATTTTGTGGAAATGTTTGTTAAACGCGTTCTCAAAGAGAACAAGCAAGGCCAACTTGATTATGTAGAATTTACAATACGAGATTGTGTACGCGAATTTCCCTTCCGGGAATGTACTATATTCCGTCAGGTGATATCAAAGTTGGCAGTCAAAGATTCCGCTTCTGCGCTCAGTGTTTTACACAGAGCTATTAATGGTCAACGAGGATTTAACGATGACATATCCTATTGTAATGCGTGCGGCAATGAGAAGCCGGACAAGAAGTGCTCCAAATGCAAAGCTGTGCAATATTGCGATCGTGAATGTCAACGTTTGCACTGGTTTATGCATAAAAAATCTTGCAATCGCCCAACATCAAGCGCTGGAAATGCCAACGCGCCTATTCGGAAACCTATAGACACTAATGAATTACGTGAAGAGTTGTCTCGCATAACTGCCAGTTAAAAACTCGGCGCAAGAGTGTTCTTTTCATTCAACAAAAAGCTCTTTATGTTTGTCATAAAGCAGACCACGCTAGTTTGGAAACCCGCCCCTTCTTATTGCATATGCCATATACAATACTTCATTTTTGTAGGAATAGTTATGTAATTAAGTTTCAAAGGTCATTAGGTCTATTTTGAAAATTTAATTCTTTCCAATCTGTACTTGAATTTGAATAATATAATATGATATCATTTTTTTACTATATGTTTCTAAATAAACAAAGGAAATGAATTTAGTTCTTATAAAAATAAAATCGACAATGTGCACCATTAATCAATAGTCTCCTTGTTTCTTTTGCCCCTACCCGAGTTTTTAAATTAATAGATTAAGTTAAAAAAGTGTCCAGTGTTCTTATAAAAAAAATTCCTTCATAAAGTATAACGTGGAAATTATTTCGACAATAAAATTCTCGACTTTTGAAAATCGTTTTTTCTTTTTAAACCTCTTCTGTACTACATCATGTCATATCTAAAATGATTCCAACATGATTCTAATGTTCAGGTATAACATAATCCATTTTCCAAGTTGCCTGAAGTGGATAAATCCACCATTTACGTTATGGCTGTGAAATTTTGAAAATCTACAAAATTGGAAATGATAAAACGCTAAGTTTACAGATTGTATTATATATATAGATGTTCGATTCTATTGTTTGCTGTATTTGTGCTTAAAATCTGTTAATATCGGCTTGTGCTCAAAGTATTTCATCCTAAAGATATGCCTTCTTTTTTCTGAACGTTTAACTGTTGAAACATGCTTTCCTCCTAATTCAGTTCAGCCAAAAAACATGCTAACCTATTAAGTATTTTTTTAAGTTAGTAATTGTGTTGATTTAATCCGATTGATAAATTGATAAATATTCAAGATTCCTTTCAAGACAAATATAGCTTTCTTGTTTTAAATTTAAATTCTCATCCAGTATAAAAGATGTTTGCGAAATTAAAATTATTTGAAAGGAAAATACCAAAATACCTTGGGCAAAAGTATTAGACACCCTCATAAAACAGGTGCAACTGTAATTAAGCAAACTTATCCATTAAATAATATCTCACGCGGCATATTCAAACGTTCATTTGAAGCAATAGATTATGTGTTTGAAAGAAAACTAAATAGAGAGTCTCTAAGCAACCACAAATACTTTCCTCTCAAGTCGCTGCAGCTTCATCAGAAGGCATTGGAAAGCCGTTCAGTTCTCGACTGGTAAAAAAAAGACTCGCAGAAGCTGGCTTAAAAGGCTGTAAAGCCAGGAAAAGGTCTAAGCCGCTTACACCAACATCACCGACGTCATCAATACTATACCGAGGAAAATTGATCTAATGTTATATAGGCCGACGAAATCAATCTTTTTATATCATCGGTATACAACAACAATAAATAGTCGTTTAATTTGCTTGCATATGAAACATAACCAACATTGAGGGTTTTTTACAATATTTTCAGATATTTCGAATGCCGAGTGTAACGTTTATGAGGTAACGTGTCGACGAAGAATACCATCCTGCTTGTGTGACACCTAACGTCAAACAGGAAAGCTCGCCA
>CCAG010016058.1:0-95366 GCA_001077435.1 Glossina morsitans morsitans | reverse complement strand
TTTTTTTTTTTCTAGAAATATTTTGGTATTATTACGTTTTTCGATTTTGTTTTCATTTTTACGTAATATATTCTCTCAATTTCTCTCTTCTTCTTCTTCTATTAATTATTAATATACTTATATAAACCCTTTGCACTTTTAAAACAATTTAAAAAATATTTTTTAACTTCTAAAAAAAAAAAAACACACATAAAAACTGTTTGGTATCTCCCTTCAATCATATACATAAATCAATCAAAGGTACCGGCCATTTCGCTTGCCTATGAGCAACCGGAAAGCGATATTATGAAACGTCAGCCTCGTGATCCTTATCGTGACAATTTGGTTAATCGCAGGTCAGAACAAAAAAAAAAAAAAAAAAAAATGTAGAGTTCCCATTTTTTTTTACCAAAAATGAATTAAATAAAATTTGTAGTCTAAAAATAAAAAAAAAAACAACAAAACAAAAGTTAAATATTCATAAATTATTTATGTGCTGTTGTAGTATGTGTTTGTTTCGAGTATGCCTTGTTCTTAGAGTTCTATGATGTCATAACAACAATAGTAATACAAAAAGAAATATCAATCAGATCTCAATGCAATTTACATTGAATTAAACAACAAAAAAAAAAAAAAATTAATTTACAAAATTACACAAAGCAACAATAACAACACAAACACAACCAACAACTTCAATGCTGCTCACAATACAAAAATGTTTACATGTACCCTCACACCTGTCCCATCAGTGTAAAGGTACGAATATTAAATAAATTTTCACACATAATTACAGCTTAGGTTTGATTGAGTGTTTGAAAGAGAAACAAAATCTTCTAAATTAATTAAGCGAAAATTACAAATATAGTACTGTGACCAAAAAGTAAGACCAATATTCAATAAATATTTTTTTTTTTCTCTCTATTTCCACACTGTAAGATATATTTGTATTAAATTTCACATCATAAACGTGAGTCAGTCAAGCTACGCTTGATTTTGTACCACCACTAAAATATATATTTTCCGACTTTTTGCAAATGGCTGTGAGAGAATCATTTCTATCTACCAGGACGTCATGAAAAACTGTATTATAAGATACGAGACTTAGAACTATGCTCACTGAGAGAATCATTTCTATCTACCAGGACGTCATGAACAACTGTACTATCACATAAGAGACTTAGGACTATGCTCACAACTCGAAAACAGACCACCAGTCGGGGTAAATAAAACGATATGCTTGACCATGTGAGATTCAAATAATTTTTGAAAAATAAAGTACGTGCACAATCAAGCAAACTTTTCCACAAACAAATCTTGCTTATGCTATGTCAGCAATAAGACTTAAGTGCACAGTTACTTATGAAAAAATGCAATTAGATCCTTCAATGGGAAAAAAAAACGAAATTAGTTTCCGAATAATCCAATACATGCCAACTACGACCTCGAATTCAACGAATCTTCACATTGTTAGACATAACAAAAAAAATGCTCCTTAAGGGAAACTCGACTTCTATTTAGATCTCGCAATCTTATGCAAATGAGTAGTTATTCTCGGTTAGTTCGACACCTCCTAACACTGGCATCCCTATTCAATTTCATGCCAATAGCTTCAGTAGCTAATAAGACAAGCTTTGCTTACTGTCATCTAAAAAAGCGAATTTTTGCAATCAGGTTTTTTTCTCCTTCTCTTTAACACTAGAATGGTTTTTTGAATTTCAAAGGAAAAATCACAAATCAAGTGAACTGTCAAGTTTACTATTGTAAACCAGGCGAATAGAGGATGTTCGGAAGCCAAAACGAGTTGAATTTTTTGTTGAGTACAGCGAATCGACTTCACTCAAGTAGTTTTTTCGAGTTCCCCGAAAAGCCAACAGAAAGGTCAAGCTACAGCAGGGGAAGAGAGCGTTAGGGCACCAAGCACTGCCGCCCTGGAATCTAATTTATGTCGCGAGTTCCAAGCAATAACAGCTGCGTCCATGTACATTGTTTGTTAAATTTTATCCTTCCGTCAGAGGTGAGGGTACAATGACGGTCATTGCGGACTTGTAATAGTTTATAATAATTATTTTTGTATTGTATGTGTGAGTAAAGATCATATTATTTTTTGTGTTGCATTTTCCTCAAAATTGAATTAATTGTGTTTCTGTGTGATTGAGATTTTAATGCCGTTTCAATGCAAGAAAGAAAAGAAAAAATATTGTTTCGTTGTTCGTTTGTATTTTGGTTAATATTCATTCTTATTACCAGAAATTTCTATGCTTTATTTCTTATCAATATTTATTCAATCTCTCTTTCTTTATAAAAGGCATCCACACAAACACACACATACCATCGTATACAAAACACACAAAATACGTCAAAAGATTATGTTTATGTTTTCCAATAGTTGATGGTTCATTCATTTGATGCTTTGAAAAAAAAAAAAAAAAAACACATAAATGACACGTATATATATTATCATTATCCATAATATAAATATTATAATGAAGTAGTCTAAAAAAAAAAAAAAAAAAAAAACCAAAACTTTTGAAAAATGTCATAAAATTCACAAAGAAACGAAAAGTTTTTCAATTGCTTACCACACAAGTAAAGTCGTGAATTTGATTTGACGGACGATTCGGGAATTGCTCGATATATATAAACGCGGTAGACTATAAAGTAGTAACATTTCGCGTTAAAAGACTTATTTATTATAATTCAATCCAATAATAAAATCATTGTACAGATGTCTCACCTTGTAAGTGTGTGACAAACACATTGAAATGCCAGCATAAACTTCGTCTGAGAATGAATATATGACACTTTGATGCCGTATCTTACAAAGATCCAGTGAAAGTCGTTTGCAGATCGGCGAACGGAGGTTTCTCAATCAGCTCTTTAAGCGCGCGCTTGACTATTTGCTTTACTGTAAATGTTAATTTGCTCTCTATTGTCAACGTATTACAACAAACAACTTTCTGATTTGATGAATACTTTATAACTCATAACAAAACAGAAATGGAAAGGGGGCCTTACGAGAAGATCCTCTCAAAAGCGTTGCTGTAGAAAACATCTACAGCACTTACTATCGAAACCTTGAAAGGCGGCTCCTATTATCGGTAGTAGGATCGGTTCTAGCAGTGCAATGCATATCGAGCAATTCCCGTACAGTACGTATTTAAAATAAATGAAAGCAAAATTTCTTAGACATCAGGTGATGATTAGTTAAGCTTTACTTCACTTGCTTTATAGATAAATGGTACAAATTACTCCACTTAAAGCGAAAGAGCGAAAACTGCATTTTCATAGAATATGTAGTCATCGATTTTAGGTAAAATAAAGACAACAGCTTTTATCATAGAATACTTAGAGAATATAGAGAATATAGTAATAACACAGTAGTGAAATAGATAAAATAAAAACAAAAAAAAATTTAGGTTTTTTTTTTTTTAGTATTCATACTCATCAACCAAGAATAAGAGATTTTTCTCATTGCTTTCATCGCATCCGAGAATATCCAAGTCAAAGACGCATCAAGTGTTATTGTATAAATTGCACTTTGGTTGTGTCCATCCGACCGTCGTTTTCTTTGTTGGCAGCTTGCAATCGCAAGAATGAAGATAAAAATAATGACACTTTGTGTCCTTTTAGCAAACAAAAGCTTAAATTTAAAAAAGAGGCAAAATTTGTCTACAAAATATAAAAAAACTAAGATGATGATGATCTCTGGGATTAACTATAAAAGTTGATTATATATATTTTACGCAAACAATTCGTGGCTTAAAACCGTTAACATATCGAATTAGATATTCTAAGTAGTTATTAAGGCGCTATGTGAAAACTCGGATCAAAATAATAATCTCATGCGTCGCATTTGGTAATTTATTCAAACCTTATGACTTACCTCTTAAGGTACGAATACGGAATCAGAAGACTTGTTGTTATCTATCTATCGATCTATTTCTGAAGTGATGGGTATTTAAGATTCGTCTTAAAGCGAATATAGCTTTCTTATGTAATCATTTTGTTTTTCTATAATTGTGATCATTTATTTTGAAAAAAAGTTTACAACTTTTGAACTCACTGTAAACTGGCAAAGGTTGGTATGGTTTCTCACGATATGTACTTAAATTTTAAATTTTTGAAAAACTCTTAAGGTCAATCAATTATTTTTTCATATATATTATGAAAGTATTCGAAAAACTCTTGCTCTTCTTATACAACATTAGTAATTCGTTTAAAGCTTTTTTTTATAATAATATTTTCAAGAATATTAAGTAAATCAAAAAAAAAAAAA
Organism: Glossina morsitans morsitans; assembly: GCA_001077435.1. Classification (NCBI taxonomy): domain Eukaryota; kingdom Metazoa; phylum Arthropoda; class Insecta; order Diptera; family Glossinidae; genus Glossina; species Glossina morsitans. Next base: position 91,111 of record CCAG010016058.1, on the reverse strand, counting down.
AAATTATACCAATTATTCTCTTAACAACTTTTTTGCGATATATGTTACATTATTTTTTACTATATATATATATATATACATATGCAAATATGAATATATTTATATGTGTATATATAAGATTATTATTATTATTTTATTTATAAATATAATCACATATAAAAAGTATTTTTACAACTAAATCTAAGCGTAAGTAAGTCAAAGTGAGATATTTTCGTTTATTATTATTTTTATCGCATGCAATTATGTCCTTTTTGTGTCTTGCAATGCATGTGCTTTCTTTCTCTTATCCTTAACACTTTGTTTCTCTGCACGTTTTTCACATTCATTGCTTGTACATCTTTTTTTTTCTCTAGTGACTCGCAAAACATTTATTTATAAAAAGAGAAAAATATGAAAAAGTGCTTTGCTTTTTTTATATAAAAACCCAAATTCGACACCCAAAAAAAATTATTACCAAAATAAAAGAAGAGAAAACAATAATTAATTGTGTTCTAACTGTAAATGCTGGCACTTAACGCTTTGCAACGCATTTGTAATTTGATAAAAATATTTCCAACACAGCTTCCCAAGCATAAACCGCCTTCATTAATAACAAAGCTTTTAAAAATTGAACGAATAACTTAAAAAGAAAAAAAAACAATTAAATTCCATTCAAAACAACATACTTTCCATTCATAACTCTTCAAAAAGTGAACATTAACGAAATATCCTTTAATAAAAACTAAATTACAACAACAATCAATCGTTAAACATTATAATATATATATAAAATATATTATTTGTTATTAAAATTTATTAAAAAAAATTAAAAAATTTAGCATTTATTTGAAACGACTTACAACCGGCCTACAACAAATACTTGCAAGCTCTCGGCCCTACAAGTGGACGTTTACCATTTTTTTTTTTTTGTATTGCAGTTAGTTTCAGTGAGAGATATACAAATCTTAGGCGTAATGCGCAAATACTGGTACTGGTACTTACGGTGTACAGTTGATTCGTATAGTGGGAATATAAAAGAGTTTAAATGTAAATAGAGGTTAAGAGGTTTTCTGGAGATATGTCGTGTCATTCAGAAACTTCGCAGCTTAAATGTTCTTTTTTTTCAATTCAATTTAGGCCATTTTTTAATCTTAATCTAAGTCCTCTAAATTACTCGTCTATGGATGAAGTAACTTTTCCATTTCATGGGAAGGCAAGATCTTTTAGCAATTCCTTAAAAACACTGCAACGGATGTCTCTTGGAGAGGATCCAGCCATTGCAGTGTAACTGCTTCAATTGCGACAACATTTCTATGAGTGAAACGCTATTTCGTTTTCCCCTAGAATAGTTTCCAGTACCAGTCTCCTGTTAAGGTTTCGCAGTCAACAAAATTCCAAATAGATGTCATAGTCATATATTAAAAAATGTTTGCCGTTATCTTGTTTAAAAGCTTTGGTCACTTTGTTCCTTTTTGAGCTGAACAGCCAAAACGAGGTTCTTGTACGGTTTGTTGATCATAGTAGTCATTCCAAGTCTCATTTATTGTTATGCTTTAAAAAGTAAAACTGACTTCTTTTCCTTGAAAAAAGCATGATGCCAATGCGATTTTAGGATAACTTCTTAACCTTAAATGGACTTTGTTATTTCCAAAGCTTTCTCGCAATAAAGTCATTTGTTTAAATTCCTTTGTACTTGATCAAATAGAAGTGCTTTTGACCCCAGTTACGTCAATAATTTCTTTCACGGGTAAATGCAGATCCATTTTGTCCTCAATACAAATCATCCTTAATATCGGTCAGATACTTCAGACTGTACTTAATCGACAGACTGCGTTTAGTCCATTCTTTGCCAACATATTTAATTGGTCCTTTATTACAACGATTTTAAATGATCGTAAATAGGTTTTTGCGTTGGCTCCTTTAGCATAACCTAACTAAAAACTAAAAGCTTAATTTACAATGTTTTACGATTAAATGCGTTCCGATAGATTGATATATCGATAGAATTTACAATCAAATGTACGATCTACATAATCTCAAAGTCTTAAGTTAACTAAAATATGTCCTCATGATGAACCTCATACCCTAAACTAATACGAAAGACGTAGCAGACTCAAACTGACATGAGTGAAGTTTAACAAAAATTGATCTTGAAGAAGATTTTCCCTTAAAAACGATAAATAAAATACATGCTAAATTTTTCCTCTCACAAATACCTCTCATAACACATTACCTAAAAAGTTATAAAATCTTCTTGTTAATTACAATTAAGATTTAAAACAATTTATTTTCCTTCAAATTCCTTCAAATTGAAATTAGACTAATTTCAATGGCTTATGGACAAATCGGTATGATACAAGCGGCTGCTGGTTTCTTTGTATATTTCGTTATAATGGCCGAGAATGGTTTCTTGCCATTGAAATTATTTGGTATACGAAAAATGTGGGATTCCAAAGCAGTAAACGATTTAACTGATTCTTACGGTCAAGAATGGGTAAGTTTGTGATTACATGGACTTGTTGTGAAATTCGTTTGTTGATAATATTTTTTCTCTTTTTAAGACTTATCGGGATCGCAAAACTTTGGAATACACCTGCCATACTGCATTCTTTGTATCGATTGTCGTTGTACAATGGGCTGATTTAATCATTTGTAAGACGCGACGAAATTCAATATTCCAACAGGGCATGAGGAATTGGGCCTTGAATTTCGGTTTAGTATTCGAAACCATTTTGGCTGCCTTCCTCTCATATTGTCCTGGCATGGAGAAAGGTCTACGCATGTACCCACTAAAGTGAGTTATACGGAATAATTAAAATCAGGGGTTGCTCAACGTGTATTGCGATAAGACCGAAGAATAATTGACGGTTATAGAGACATCTCTCAGATTTAGGCTTTTCTCTAGGGACCCTTGAATCTTGAATCGAAAACCTTGTCTCAAATTTCAAAAAGGTTCCCCGAAATTGCCTATCAAATATAATGGAAACAAAGTTATTTTGTAATATATAATGAGGCTAAAGCATCCTTAAGGATCGTCTGAACTTTTGATTTAAGCTTATTCGCTTATATAACTAAGCGACCATATCAAGATATTGAGCGAATTGATTCAAAAAACACACTGCATTGCTCCAGAATTTATTTAAAATATTGTAAAGGAGGAAGAATCCGGGACATAAGTAGATGACCCCGAAAGTAAATGGCATAAAAGTAAATGGACTATTCTCAAGATGAGGCAAACTTAACAAATCTCTTAAGACGAAAAGCCTTTGTTAAATTTTTAAAGAACCCGGATTTTCAAATCTTGCAAATATCGAATCTTGTCGAACATACGCGACCTTTACTTGTTTATATATATTATATTCGAAATGAAGCACGAATTAATTATTATGAGAACTTTCACGTCCAGGTGAAATTTCGAGAAACAAAAATTGCTTCTTTGACGTACAGGATGAAAACATCATAAGCAAAAGTGTTTGACGAAATTCCATTACGGTAACTTGCATCTTAACCAATTACAATGCCAATCAAATCTAGGTTTTAACTACTGCCGACCGAGCATAATCTTATCTCTTCACGGTCAATTCTTTTGAAATACATATCGGAAGTGAAATTACGTTATATTTTTCAAATCTATGAATCTATGAATCAAATAATTGTTGGTCGGACATGTTCGGGGAGAAGTAGAGAACGCGCAAGCTCATGATGACAAAGTCTGGAACACATCTCCGCGAGGAGTTTACTTTTTCCTTCCGTGATGTAACGCATTCAAAATCAGTTTATTATGATATTTAAATAAATATTTGTTAAAACTTCCAAGGCGGAAGCTTAAGCAAAGGAAAGAATACTTTAGACAGTTATAACAAAAAGAAGGAAAAATACTCGCAATACTAGAAGAACAACAACATATAGAATATTATTGATTATATATTTTTTGCTATTTATAGATTTGTTTGGTGGTTCCCAGCCATTCCATTTGCGTTGGCCATTTTCATCTATGATGAAACTAGACGTTTCTATTTGCGTCGCAATCCCGGGGGCTGGTTGGAACAGGAGACCTATTATTAAATTTACAAAGAAATCATGTATTTTTCTGGCTGCTTCACATTCTCTCTGTATATCTCTCTCTCTCTCTCTCGTCTTTCTTCGAAGAAAAAGAACAAGAATAAGAAAAACCCTATGATAATAAGAACGCCGCCAATACCACCATAACTTTTGAAAACAAACAGCAATCACAACCACCACAGCAACAACAACAACAACAACTGCAACAACTAATTTAACTTCAATATCACCAGCTTCGGGCATCTGTGTGTTCATCTGTTTTCCGCTGTTAAAAGGATAGAAAGGAAGAGAAGAATAATATCAGATGCTTTCTATCAATTTTTTTTTCTTTTAATTACTTTAATTTTCTAATTAAAATATTAACAAAACAACAAAAACACTACCAACACTGCAAGTTATTAAGATGAGCATTATTATTATTGTCATTATTAATTATTGTCTGCATAGTAAAGTTTAGTTATTTTCTTTTTGTGTGTGTCATTATTATTATTATTATTATTATTATTACTATTACTATTATTATTTAATTTTTATATTATAATTAACATTATTATTATTATTATTAATTAATTAATTTCTTCCTAAGCAGAAAAACTACAAAAGCCACAGCAAATACAAACAAATGCAAACAAAACAAGCAAAGAAAAAGAAAGAGCTTTTTAAACGACAACAACAACAACAACAACAGAAGCAACAACAAAACAAAAAGAATTATTTTATTAATTTTTATTTAAATTCGTTTTTATTCTTTTTTTTTTTAATTATTATTAATTAATAAACAAAAAAGATAATTATTTAAATGGTTAAGTAAATTTAAATTATATGAAAAAAAAGAAAACATTGATATAAGAATTAAATTAAATAAAGCCGAAAAAATTAAACCAAACTATTTTTCCCTTTGCCCTTCAACCCATTTACACGTAACTACGAATACGATCTTAGTGTCAGACTCATGAACTAATAAAGAAACTGAAAAACAAAAAAAAAAATTATAAAAAGAAAATATGAAAAAACAAAGAATAAAAAACCAATCAACATTTTTTAGTCAAAAAATTTACGCTAAACATGAACATGAGGAAGAAATATAATCAACACAGCAAAGGTATAAAAAATTAATAAATTAAACGCAAATTTGCTAAGCTCTACATGTAAGGACTTAATAAAATATTAATAAAAAAAACAAAAAGAAAAGAAAAAATGAAATAAAGAAAATAAATGATACACAGGCACACAAAAACGAAATAGTGGAAATTTACAACAGAACCTCGTCTAACGAGCACGACCGCATACGTAAGGAAAACACACAAAACAGGAAACATTCATAAAACATAACAAATTTTCCCGTGAAAATTAAAACTCGTCATGCCAAATCAAGAAAAGAAAAACTGTACGTTTGACGTACGTTTTTTTGGGAAGAAAATCATATAACAATATAAACTATTAGGAATTTGACTCAAAAGTTTTAATAAAAGCGCGTAATAAACTTATGGCTTTGTGTTCTTAATGTTTCTCCCATTGTGTGAAGAGATCCTTTACGTTTTCCTCTGTTGAGCGTAATGCAACTCCGCAAACTGTGTTTTCCTGTAAAAAAATCAATATCATTTGCCCATGCATAATCTTGACTAGAAACACACTTTTGACAGCATTCCCCGATCAAAGCGAAGAGCAACAGAAGTAATTCCCTCTCTAATTTTTTCACTCATATCTGAAATAAGATTTTAATCTTCAGTCTCCGCAAGATAACAGAGATTTTGGGATCGAGCTTTTTAAAATTAGAAATAGGTCTGATGGCAACTTGAAGGCCGCTGTAAGGTAGAATAAAAGTTGTGTAAGGGGAAGAGGGATGTTTATGTAGAAAGTACGTTTGTTAAGCGAGAAATTTCTTTTTGCTCTATTTATTATGAAGAGTGCTCGTTAAGGCAGGTTCCACTGTATATAACGTATCAAATGTTTACCGTGAAATTTTCTTATACGCAAAGACAGCAAACATACAAAAAAAAAACCAAAAAACAAAACAAAAAGCACATACCGGGAACACAGTCACTGTCATAGTTTTCAATGTAAGCGAAAATTAGTTGAAAGAGTAAACAACAAGAACAAAAACGCAAAAGAAAAATAAGTAATAAAATAAGTAAGAACAATAACAACACTTTGACAATTTACAATACACACTACAACGCATGATTAAAAATAAGAAAAGCGAAAAAAGAAATAAGTAAATAAAAAAAGGAAACAAAATCTAGCAAATTTATTTAAACAAAAACAAATAAATATTTATAGAGTAGTTAAAAAAATAAAATAAAAAAAAAAAATAATAAATATATAAAAATTCAGACAAATTAAATAAATGTAAACCAATCAACTTTCTCTCTCTGTTTGGCAAGCGAAACAGCAATACGACGGCAACAAGTAGGACAACAAAAGCTACTGCAAAAACAACCACAACACGAGCAACAATAACTTGTTTATAAAGCAATTACAACAACAACAACAGCAGCGATAAATTATATTTTATTTTTCATTTTTTTGCAAAAGGAGAAAAACAAAACCCATTAAAAGCTCTTAATTATCCGTTAAATATATATAAATAGATTTATTTTTTTTGCATATAATTATTATAAAATAAAAACAAAAGTTAAGTTTTTTAGTTATAAAATAAATGAAAAATAAAAAAAATTAGATTTACTTTAATTCTCACTCAACGAAATTTATTCACTCGAAGAGTCCTTGGTTTAAATGTAAAACAATTATTAATCCCATAGCGCTTTGATTGCAAAAAAAAAAAGATAAATTAATTAAAATTCATCTGTTGCCGCCTTTTTCAAATCCAATCATTCTTTATACTATCACTCTTTCACTTAGAATTTTATCTTTCACATGGTATACATAAAAAAATCAAATAGTAATACAAACCCGATTCTATTGGAATCAAAAACAGTTCTTGTTTTTTTTTTTAACTAATAAAAAAAAAGAATCTTTATAATAAAACTTGGTAACAACAATAACAGAAACAAAAATTAACAAAAAAAAAGAAAAAGGAGTTCAAGTTGACGTTTTTTCTTGTTTGTAGCGAACATTTAATAAGAGAAAGATATTGTGTTTGGCTTAAGCCAAATGTTTTGATACCCACCACTTGCTTACTTATTTGCTGTTTCCAATAAAGTATATTTTAAAATTAAAGTAAAAAATGTTCATAAAAAAATTGCCATTTTTAATTATCTTTCAAACTCGCGACGATCGTTAAGCAAAAATATTATCAAAAGATGGCAATCCTGTAACTGAAATTCTGCAACGTTTTATTTATAGTAGTAAGAATGAGCCATTTAGTCATCACTGGCAATGTGAGCGAACGTGTTAATCGAAAGAGAAAAAAGAGCAAGAAGTGCTTTTTAAAAGAAATATTCAAACAGCTTGGGCAAATTTTCAACAATTTTTACGCCACCAGAGTTGTTGGAACACTAGCTAAAACAAAGTTGGCGAGGAAAATTTTGGAATGAAGTTAAGAGGAAACTTCGCGGCTTTTTCGCTACCAAAATACGGATACAATTTTTACATTTGGAATGGATTTTATTTAATTGCATATGTGCCATCTTGATCGGTAATGTTTTGCCATTTTGGGGAAATCGTAAGACCGGCACCATAGAATTTTCTGCAATTTCCGAGTGTAATACTGAACCAAAGGCATCTTTTGAAAAGTCGGCGTTATGTCATTAAAAGTGTTCTGCAAAAAAGCGAAGACGGCAACGCCTGGGTTATTATATAATGTATCGAAATTTCCAAACCAAAAACGTGCAAAATACTTTCTTACAAACCTTCGAGGCGGTATCGACTTCGTCGAAGAGACACTGCATTTTAAATGTAGTGTGTCTTTTTAGAATATTGGCTCGCTATCAACGCGCAATGACTTTCCTCTCAGAAATAGCCACAAGGTTTTAACTTCGTAGAAGCCATCACCTTTCAAGAATGCCATAGGATTAGTTTTACCAATATTGCGCAACTTTAAAAGGTGCTATTGAGAAAATATCTATTATGATATATTTTTAGTAAACAGTCAATGCTCTAGTTTACAAAAAAGCAACGCTCTAGTTTTTACAGCAAAGGTATAATAATTATTACAGAAGATATGCAAATAGAAAAGAAACAGTTATTAAAATATCTTAAATGTGGATCATTCATATTTTGAATATAATGGGAAAAAACATACTGCATATATGATTATTGTCGTTTAATAAAGTCGGCAAGAAATCATTTACTGAACCGAGATATAAATACGCCAGACGGTAAAGCTTCTGCCGATTTTTGGAAAGAAGTTTACTAAATAGATGTCCGAAGATAACGAATAAGCATATTTATCCCTAACCACTTGAGAAGATGTCCATCCGTCCACTTGAGGCCGTCCAAGTTTTAAGCAATTCTATGATGGCAGCCATTAAGAATTGCGCTCAAAACAATTTGTTCAAAAGACATAATGCGAAATCCTGCGCAGATGCGCTTTTAAACTTTGTCAACAAGTTTAATGCCACATCTGAGAACTGACGGGGTAAACCCCAAAAATCAATAGAATGTTGTCTTATTTCGCTTACTTAGATGATGTTGATAAGAAATACAACAGTACCCAACATTGGATCAACGGCTTTAAGCAAACGACGTGGGCGGTGCTCTGTTTGGCCGAAGATTTTTTTATGGACTGAGACGAACTGCAGTTTTTTTTTTTGTTGGAGAAGTTGAACCTGGATGCTCTGGAAAATTTCTTTTCTAGATTAAGAGCAGCCATCCCCAGGAATACACATCCTTCCTGCATAAAACTAAATATTCCACAGCTCGTCTTATCTCAATGAAAATTCTTAAGGATGAATTTGACCATAAGCGCGCAATTGTGAGGCAGACAAAGACGAAATGTTGGATTGGGCCGCCGACTTTGATTTATAGTTGGAAAATATGTTAAAAGATATGATAGACGAACAGGAAACTAGCAATTTAATAGTTAATGAGGAGTTACAAATTAGGGAAAGTAGTTTAGTTGAGGTCAAGACGCAACGATACGTGCCAGGGTATTTAATATATAAACATGCGGTGAAGAAGAGTAAACGCAATAAGTGTTTAGATTTAATAATGAAGGTGCACGAACACTTAAGAAACTTGTTCTTTATAAAAAGGAAGGAGTACTCATGAGTGAGTGCTGCATGTCTCTGCTATCCTAACGACGGATGCTTTGAGATGCATCGGGCCCAAATGGGTTGGTTTAGGGCTTCGTTTGAGCAATGCATTTGTAGAGAGGGCGTTAGGGATTTGATCACTCAGGCTATGCTACAACAAACTGAAAATGACTTTCCCTGATTTGCGATGGATAATGACCGCAAAGTACATCGCCTTAGTTGTTTAGCCAATGTAATTAAGGCGTTTCTTTTTAAGGAGAAGAGGATAGAATCAGGAAAGGATAAAAAATGGAAAAAATTAACGGAGAAAATTAGGCATAATAATATATTTGCAATAATATACTCTTTCTTTTATAGTTCTTTTTATCCTAATTATACTAATATGTTGTTCCTCATGTATGTTATGGTGTTCTTTCTTATGCGTTTTATTGTATTAGTTATTGTATATATATTTTTTTATATTAGTTAGCATTTAGAAGTAGTTCTGTTTTATGAATATTCTAATATTAATTTAATATTAATTTTAGTATTGAGTTAGTATAGCAGTAGTATAGTAATGGCACATAGGCCTGAAATATTTTCGGAGAACCAGCCATTTAGAATAATTGCTAACGCGCCTAGTCCAATACTTCAGGAGTGGTGTGAAAAATTGCACGCAATTGCCTAATAAATTGGAAAAATACATGTAGCAACAAATAGATAGATAACTAGAAAGAAAAAAGCCAAATCTATTTATAAAAAAAAGTTCAAATAAAAATACAAAAAATAAAAACGGGCAAACACAAAGAAATTAAAAGTTGAGAATTCTGTTACTTATGGTCATACATATTATCGCTTAAGCAAACGTACGTATAACCATACACAAGTATTTCTGCTTTAACGCGAATACACCCTCGCACAGGTCTATTCAAAACCTTAAGGTATAGAATAAACAGCGTACATAGTGTAGGCCTGCGCATACATGTTGTGCAAATTTCTCTACTTTACGTTCTTTAATATCATTTGTTTGTATTGGCGTTGGTTGCTGTAACATCTCCCGTAAACGATAAAGAAATAATAGAGAAGAAAATGCGAAGGTCTAAGACTTTTTATAATTTTCTTGTAAAGGAACGTTCTGGGAAGTCTTTAGCATAACACGGATAAGAAGGTCCATTACATTATCTATTAGTTTAATTAATTTGATTTTTCACATTTTTCATGATAGGTCAAATTGCATATGCACGCACACCATATTGACTCTCCGCAACACCTGAACCTGATGATCAAGAATATATGTACTTTGTGGAGTCTCTGAAACTTCCTTTTGGGCGTTGCAAACGTTTTGACAAAATTAACATAGCCCCCTTATCTTTCGGTGATGGGTAAAAAAAAATTAAACGGAAAGTCACTTACGTTAGTCCTGTATGTGTGATTGCACGTAAGTTTACTGAGCAAAAAAAAATCTAAAAATCTACACCAAAAAAACTAAGAAAGAAGAACCAACCTACATTAAAAAACTAAAGACCTGCAGCAAAAAGACCAAGGAAGAAGAAGAAATGTACACCAAAAAACTTAGCAAGAAGAGGAAATCTACACCAAAAAACTAAAAACCGTTTTACGTTAAATAATAGAATATTCCGTTTATGTTGATGCCCAAGATTTGCATCTTGCCATTTTGCTTGCTGCCCCGTTTATTACAGAGGCCTTATGTAAAATGGTGGGTCCTCTAAAGAAATCATTCGCTAGCAAGGAATCCAATTGGATTAAGCAAGCGGCCGCTAATTTTGAAGATGGTCTTTATGTGCAAGCAGTGCAAGAAGCGAAAATCGAGTGAGACGAAGTCTTGGCAGAGAGTACAAATTAATTCCGATTCTCCTCCAAATTTGCTCGCATGTCTACCATGTAAGGAGAAATAAAATGAGATTATTAAGACTATTTTTTAATTTTAATCATAAATGAAAAATTTTAGCTTATTAACATAATGTAGCTGTCAACCAAGAGAATTATGTTAAACTATAAATGTGTATGTTACAAATCGTAATAAACATTTACTAGGCCGCTATTAGAATCTTTTTTTGGTGTTTCTTTAATGGCAGCTTTGCTTTCTTTCAGCGTTTTATCTGCTGAAGGCAGAGACAGCTCGTCTTGAGGAACTTCAGGTAATTTAAGCTTTTCCGCTTCCTCCTCAGCAACTAAAGCATCTAGTTCTATTAAAACATTAAACATTAAACATTAAAACATCATTTTCATCCTGCTCGGATAGTGCCTCCAAAAGTAACGAGTCAATTTCTTATTGCTTTTCTACGCATTCGCGCGTCTCATCCACAATTCTTTCAATTTCATTGATATCAACCATTGCGTGCATTTTCTTAAGAGTCTAGATGGAGTAAAGAAAGCGGATTCCATTTACTAAAATATAATTCGGTAATATATAAACAGCAAACTAACTCTTTGCGTCCACTAGCTAAACATTTTTTAGCTAATTGACAATCATTTCCAAATCATCATTCATCATTTCATTTCTATCCGCTTTTGATATCGTTTTAAGAGATCAAGTTGGTGCTTCAACTGCCGAAAAATAATTTTAAATGGTTGATGACAATTAAATTTTTTGTATGAAATCTCTTGTTTTTACCAATCCAGTTTTGTCTTGCTCGGCGATGCAGGTCCTAGGTGCTTTATTTTTAGTAAAAAATCTTCCCATTTTCTACGTTTAAATATCTATAATTTTAACTCTACTTTTATAAATTTTTAATACAAAATATTAGAAATGTTCTAATATCAACTTTTTCTAACTTTACTAAATATAGTTTTTTTGCATGTTGAGTTCGAATAAATTAAAGACGGTTTTACTCAATTTATGCTTATTTTTCCCGACTTTGTTATTCACAAAGTAAACAGTAAATAAAAGTCAGCTGATTTGAAATGCAGAATTGCCATGTGTTGCAATGTATTAAATTTGGGAAAATTTGCTTATAAAACGATTATAAAAATTCTTAAAGCATGCTTATAGCTGATCTGTAGATGGCAATTACGCATATATATTTGGAAGTTTGGTAATAATGATGAGAGCAGGGTGGCGTGTGCATGATTAAATCTACTGAAGGGCAATTTGTGGTCAGTTAATAAAAATTTATATGCTTAGGTTTAGCTTTTCATATCAGTTTTTCCCATTAATAACAAGAGGACAGATAGACGAAAATAGCTAGAACGACTGAAAATCTTTTCGTTTTTATGTTTTACGTTCTCGTATGTAAAAAGCCAAATGTGTTTCTGGAAAATCCGAAAAATGTGTCCTTTTTTTGGAGTACCCACATGTATATTACCTTTCAGGAAGATATGGTACAGGGTATATTAAGTTCGTGCGGACGTATGTAGCATCCACGAGGGTTTAAGATGACTCACCTTTTATTATACCGATCGGTTCCGAATCATTTTCTAAATCGATGTAAGTGGGCTTTTATGAAAATTATGGCTTTGCATGAAAATAATGTGTGCTTTTTGGTGTGTTACGAGTGAATAACTGTTCTACGCAAATTGGTGTCGGGTATGTAATATTCGTCGTTGCCCCACTATAATGTTCTTGCTTTTTCACTTTTAAGAGGTCTTAAGAATTGTTGTTTTTTAGGCTTGCTCCCTATTTGTATTCGATTATATTGGAATGGTTTGTTTACTATGCTTTCAGTTTCTCTAGCAGGAAACGTGAAAGCTTACGAAATGCATAGACCATTTGAGTTTGAGAATATGTAACGTTTGTCTTTTTCTTCTGTCAGCAGTTGAAAAATTTTATCATGGTTCACAAATAATATTTAATTATACTATATATGAGGAATACGAGCTCAACTAGTTTTATTATTTAAGGGTTAATAATTCTTTTTTGTGATTTTTTTCGCTATTCTTCAACTCTTGGCATGTAATTAATGTTTTTTATTTCAATTTTCTTTCACTTTCAGTCAATTTTGTGCGTGCTTTTTGAGCTTGACAAATTGATTCTGATCCTTTTTCACGAAATACGAAAAGCGGATATTGGTAACATTTAAGAGTAAGTTCGAAAAGCGAATATAAATTTGGTAACATTTAAGAGTAAGTTGGAAAAGCGAATATAAATTTGGTAACTTCTAAGAGTAAGTTCAATATAATACTCTGTTTTAAGCGAGAATATTTGAGAGAATGTATGAAAACTTGAGAGAAAAACATCGAAAAAAGGAAAAGTATTTAAAAGTGCGCAACTTTGAAAGTTTAGAAAATTGTGTGGAAAAAAATGAAAATTGTGCAAAGAAATAAATGAGAAACGCAATAAGGAGAGAAAAAGAGAAAAATATTGCCACATTTGCTCTTATCTTATTAGAAAATCCTTAATAAAGGGATTTTGAATATTGTTATCATAGAATGCATAAACATACTTATACACCGGTTAACCATATGCTAAATAATATCAAAAGTGTTAGTCTCTATAAGCAAACCAAACGCAAAACTACGGAATTTTCCTTTAACGACCGGCCGCGTAATATACAGAACGAAAAATTTATACATATATAAAGGAAAAATACAAAATTAAATTTGCATATAGTGTACACACTATTTTAAAGAGCTTGCATATGCTCGCGTATACGTACATATACTAATACGGGCCTAAAACTATGAATACTTTACAGAGGCTTTTAAATGTTTTATGAATTCTTGGTAATTTACTGTAATTTTGTGCTAAATTTATACAAAAATCTAACAAGCAGCTATTGTCGATAGAAACATATGAACCTCAAGTTAATCCTTTTTAATAGTAGTTTTGAAAAGAAGTAAATAAATAATCAAATAAATATAAATAATTAAATAAAGCAATGGTTAACGTTGTATAAAAATGTTAACGTTTAAAGAGAAAAGAATCAAAATAATGAATATGTAGCCATGCTATGGAAGCGTAATCATATATATATATATATGCATGCATATATATGTGTACATGCGGCACACATACATATACCTATAAAGATTTACATTTCACATATGTATACCTATAAAGATGTCTTTCTTGTCTGTCCATCTTAAAGTAAAAGTTTTCATTTTTATCATTTACTTTATTTCGTTGCATTCGAAGAAATTCAAGCTTTTAATCATCACATGGTACTGAAGCGGAATCATTTCAGTCTCTAACTGTAATATAAGGACTGTGTCTAGATTAGGCTTGCGAAAAAGCATGACGTACGACATTAGTCTCTACTAAATTCATAGTTGGCCCGATCCTAGATCCTGGTACGGAAGTCTGTACGTTGTTGTGGTTTCGCTTTCTTTAGTCATCATACTAATCATTTCCTTTATGCGATTCTTAGCTTTTGCCCGATGTAAAGATATCGAACCTACCGTGTCGAGCGAACTCATTTAAGTTAAAAGCACCAAATAGACATCACAATAAGTTCCCGAATCATTCGATTTGTACCAATAACTTATGATAATAATAAATCAATGACTTTATCTGTTACACAATTGCCGGGAAATCAAAAGTTTTGAGTCATCTCTTCGTTTAATATTTAATAACGTAATAGAAAAAATGTAAATTCACAAGTTAGTGAACCCATGAGCCGTTTTATTTGATTCTCAAAATTTCACCAATTCAAAGAAAACGGGATGAAGATTATAATTATATGTATCAAGGTCGTTATTATTATTCCAACTGATTGCTACGCCGCTTAATGATGCGTATCAGATCAGCGGCACAACTTAAAAAAGAAAAATCATAGAATACACTTGCATAATTAAGACAACTTGTCCCAAGTTTCATTTATCACACTCAAATAACACAACCGATGGAGAATTAATGTGCATAAGTGCACGTGTAATGGCAGAAGAGAAGAATGCATTTCCAGATAGTGGCCGCATTTCTATTGAATTTATATGTCTTTCGAGATTATGTTTCCTTCAATGCTTCGTCACGGTCTTGGTTTCATTTTTTTCTAATGTTCCAAAAACGTCAATTCCACTGGCTAGTCATGGAACAGTACCCGCCCCAAAACCTTAGGAAGATTATTTATGTTATTTAGCAAAGCTCGTTACGTTAATTTACGCTTATGACAATCATTCCGATTAACTAAAATTGTTTGTTCGAAACAGTTCAGACACTCCAGGTGTGGCAGTACATGTAATAAACACGACTATGAAGAATTGGATATCTTTGAAATCTGGTTTAAAAAAAAAGCGAGATGATAAGCCACAAAAGATGACAAAAAAAATGAAGTTACGCTTCTAGTATAAACTCCTGTACAAAGCATTTTTAGATATTGACGTATTGTGAGCGATTGAGCAATTAAAGCGGTTAATTTTTCTTCAATTATATGAGGAACGAAAGTTTAAGAATAGGTTTAATGTCTTGGTTGTAGTTTTAAAGTCTAATTGTGGTTTGAAGAGACGGGCGGACAGACGGTCAGAATTCAATTTCAATTTACTGTGAATGCAGGTTAAAACTATACTTAAACAAACTTAGAACACCTACGACTGGATTTGCATTCTGTTAGTAGCAAACTTTTAAAAATTAGAAAAAAACAAAGAGTTTGGTTTCTTGAAAAAAAAAATATCGATTCTTTACCAAAAAAATTCCGGCGGTCAACGACATTTCATTTTTGATTCTTATTAGGCTTGTCTTATATATGCCAAAATATACATGAAATTGTTGTGCTTTTTTTTTAATAATATATATATAATATATAATACTTCATGTGTATGTGAAATTTGTTACGAACAAAAAAAATTTCCTTATGACGAAAAAGACCAACATCAGCAACGCTTCAACTTGATTATATTTGTGTATACGTGTGCGCGTTTGTGTGTACGACTATATTATATCGTCGCTATGAACCCTAAGCCCTTGCAAATAGTTTTTGCTGAGAAAAGTTTTCAGAAAAATAAATATTAATCTCTCGTGAACATAACAAGTTCAACGAACGCCGGTAGTCTTTTGACATACAAAAAACCCTATATGGACAACCGAAACGTGAAGAGTTGAGTCTGTGTATTAGGGAAGCTCCACAACAAAACAAAAATCAAAAAAAAAGAAAGCTAAAAAAAAATATCTAAAATCTATAACTGACCTACAAGCGCCATTCACTAAAAAGAGCACACCATGTATACCGCAGCCATCCTGGTATAGTAAGAACAAAAAAAAAAAAAGAAGAAAAAAGCACAAAATCTTTTGCATTTTCGCCAAAAAATAAACGAGAAGTTCAACAACATCAGCCAATGCAGCCATCATCAAGTGTTACAAAATAAAACTGAATTCATCCCTATTCTCTTCTCATCTCTTGTGTGTATTCGAACTTCTTTACAACAACAACAACAATAAATAAATACTATCATTACTACTACTGCTGGCACTACTACCACAGCTACTAAATTATTCCACTGCAGCAAAAACTAACACACTTACATACGCGCTTGCAATGGATATGTTTTTGCACTCATGTAAATATTAACCGCAGCAGTGCTGTTGGCTGTGTACAGCAGCATCTTCTTTAAATTTCAGCAAAACGTTAAATACTTTTTGTTGTTGTTATTTTCAGCGACATTAAAAAAAG
Source organism: Glossina morsitans morsitans (assembly GCA_001077435.1). Classification (NCBI taxonomy): domain Eukaryota; kingdom Metazoa; phylum Arthropoda; class Insecta; order Diptera; family Glossinidae; genus Glossina; species Glossina morsitans. The sequence goes on along the minus strand of CCAG010016058.1, from coordinate 74,373 downwards.
CATTGTACACATCTACATAAAAGCAAAAAAAAAAAAAAAAAACAAAAATTAGAAATTAAGAAAAACTGTTTTTTTGTTTACTACTCTAACTATTTGCGCGTTCGCATGTTTGTTTGTGTGTACGCGTACATCGGAGAGTTTCTTATCCTCTCTCTTTTATTTTTGGTAACAACGCGTTAACTCTTACGTTACGCTCAGCTGACGCTTTAGCTGTTGTGTTGTTGTTGTGTTTTTGTAAAAATACGAAAAACTGTGTCACCGTGTTATTGCTGCAGTGTGAAACCAACGTAAACAATCACTAACACCATCATCACACAGCAGCAGGTATTATATGCAACTAACTAAATACTGCTCATATCATCTGCTTTGCGGTAAAAGCACATTAGGAAGCTGCCGCTGCAGCGAGAATCACTTTTTGTTTCGTCGGCATCGGTTTGACGGTAAGTCAGAGGAAAAAACTGTACATATATATATATACGTATATAAACAAATCTATATGTACGTGTTCGTTTGGACTATGTATTCTACACAGGGCGTATGCACACCCAGTAGAGGATCAAAAAAGTGCCAAAGTCCTTTATCAATTTCATTCATTCAATTTAGATTCAACTAAAGTGATATGATACAGTGACAACTTACTTTAAGTCTCTTAGAGAAGGGAATTATTTGAATTTTCTATTCAAATGCGGTAGAGTTTTCAATAAAAGCCTATGGACTTGGATGCTCGTTCCTTAAAATTTTAGGCTTAGAGCTTATTCCACCAGCTAAATTAATACTAATAGTTATAATATATGTATATATTTTATCTTACCTATCCAATCAAACCGCTGCACTGTTCGGGGCAATTTAAAAGTTATCATGTTTCTCTTCGCTCTACCTCTTCTTTATTTATGATTTTAGATGTTTTTTTTCCTTTCTATTCCTAGTGCATGTAGTAAATTTTTGTGATCCTTCAATTTTTCTTGACATACACCGTTAGATAGGAAAATATCGCTTGTTCGGAGTTTGTAGGTCTTCTCTAAGTTCTCAAGCTTCAGAGGATATGCACTCTTAAAGCTTGAATAGCTATAGCTGAAGTTAGGTACGAATGAAAGGAAAGTCATTTACTATTCAATGCGATGGAAAGTGCTTTCGTATCATGACAGATGACTACAAAGCGATCCGTTTCGGCTATCAGGAATACGTACATAAGTTAGGCGACGGCAAATATCCCTGGCCCCCTCATTTGGTGAAAGCAATGAAGTGTACTGAATATTAAGAGTAAATAATTTTCTGCTGCCAAAAGAACAGCTAACATTAGGCCAAGTTTTCCTGAGGGCCTAGTTTGTGGAATCAGCAAACGCAGTGTGCTATGACCCAGCCGATAATGACTGCGCTTTTTATTTATGAAAATATTCGAAACGCCGCGTAAGCACCTACAATAGGGTAATTTTTGAACTTGGTTAAGATAGATGCTATGGGAATTTGTTGAAAAGATAGTTAAGGATCGGCCTTCCGGGACGTGTGGATAGTCCAAAGGCAAGTGCTAAGTGCGTACAGTATGAGATCACCCAAAGCTGTATAGCTTGGTGTAAGTTGTGCTTGAACGATAAGCCAAGAAGTTGAAGGGTTTCGACGGGGGTCAGGTTTGTGGATTGCTTCGACAGGAAGATGCACATTACCCATGGGAATGCCGGACGAATGCCTTCTTACTTGACTGCTAGGTGCGGCCCTTCGGGGAGTATTTGTGGTAGCTGTGGTTGTCCCAAAGTTTCGTGGGGAGCTATATAAGAGGTGCTTAGATAGACCTTGACGTAGACCACTAAACGAGAACGAGTCGCACAGTCAATGGCAAAGAAATGTTTAAGGCTTCTATCTATAACCTAGCAATAGGTTTTTCTCTTGGAAAGCGGAAGGGGTCTAGCCGGAAGGGGCTTTTCTTTTTTACAAAAGGAAGCATTTCTTTCCCTATTAGGTTCTCTTGGTGGAGGTCATCTAATGATGGCCAGCGATATCAAGTGGGCTGGGGCACAGCTGGGTGTGTGTGCTTTGCGACGACAACCTTGGAAGCATTATTTCCCTTGAGAAAGGATACTTAGGCTTGGTCGTCCGGGATGTGTGGAGAGTCCGAAGGCAAGAGCGAAAAGCGTACAGTATGAGATCACCCAAAGCTGTATAGCTTGGTGTAAGTTCTGGTTTGAACGATAAGCCAAGAAATTAAAGAGTGTCCACGGGGGTCAGGTTGCCCAAAGTTGGATTGCTTTGGCAGGAAGATGCACACAACCCATCTGAATGCCGGAGAATGCCTTCTTGCCTGACTGCTGGATACGGCCCTTCGGGGAGTATTCGTGGTGGCTGTGGTTACCCCAAAGTCTCGCGGGGAGCTATTGAAGAGGTGCTTAAATAGGCCTCGACGTAGACCACTAAGCGAGAATTTGGCCCACACCCATTTTCTATTGCGATACTTCAGGGTAGCGAGGCCCCCTTCAATGGGGATTGTCTCTCCCGCTGACGGGTCGTCAATCAACTTACCTTTCGATTGCCAATGGTTGTAGGCCACCCGTCTAATTAAGGCTTCTAGCCAGGTGCGGATGTTAAACCACAGCAGAAATCTGTACATGTATAAGGGACATGCTTTGATTTGAAATGAACAAACGACAACAAAAGCTGTTTAAGAAAACGTTTTACTGAATACAAGTTCTGAATAAATCGGACAAAAGTTTGTTTCTTACTGCTAGCAAATAAAAATGTTAATTTTGCATAAAATTCAAATTCCATTAAATGTAAATCAAATTTGATTATAAACATTAATTAAACAAACCGTGAAACGATTATCAAAAAATATATCCATTAAGTGTACGCATGAACATGTTATACATGCATACATACATTCAATCTACAATAATAAAGCGCCGACAAGAGGTATTAGTAATCGCTGAACAAACAAATCAAAAATTGTAATTTCATGAAAGTGAAGCTAGCATTGAATACTGAAACTATAAACAACTTATTATTGAACAAAAACATGAAAGTTTTTCTTTTACACCAATAAAATGATTGCGCCGATGGAGGCGTAAAGTCTCGCTACACAAAGATAACAAACCAAATATTGTGACAAAATTTGAAACCAAAAGTAAACAAAAAACTATTATTTGAAAAGGAGTAAAAAACAAATGCTTGGAAATCATACACGAGGAAGTAACACAAGCTTCAACAATTCTGCAGACAATTATGTTGCGAGTTTAGAACAAAAATAAATCCATATTTTGCTGTGTGGTTTTTTGATCAGCAGTGAATAGACTTTACGATCTCATCTCAATCGAAGTATGTCCCTCTGTTCGTCTTTTGCATTGTTAATAAACAATTGAAGCCTTACATATTGAGATACAGCGATGAATCACTATGTAGCCAAGGCTTTGCAGTACATCCAAGCGACCCCATTGGTAGATTCACAGGACATGGACTTGTAAACATGCTCACTCAATTGGCATACACCTACTTAAAGAGTAAAACAATTTATTCGCTTAACAATTGAAGGCCCTTGACCAGCGGTTTGTCAGTTGTATCTTTGAAAATTTGTATACATGGAGTTAAATTCAATCCGCAGACCTACTTTTATTGAACAAAATTATTGAAGACTATATAGTGTTTGCAACAATCAGAATAAATGTTTGCCAGCCATAAATGCGTTTGATGTTAGTTCCTTTAAAAGCTCTAGGAAATATATAAATATATATATACATCATATATATATATATATGTATATATATGTATACATCATATATATATATTCCTAATGAACTAAATTTTAAAAGCATCTCTGAAAATAATTGAAACTACGATCTTCTCTCGTGCCCGTCAAATTGCGCTATAGTGCGATAAAATGTTGCTTAAAGGAATAACGTAATTAAAAGTTTAATATGTATAATGTATGTGATGTACGTAACATATAATCTTTACATCCCTTCTCAGCCTATCAAAAGAAAAGTATTACCACCGCTTACGCATCTTTCTTTAGTTTTGACGGACATTTATTATATATACATAATATATGATCCATTTTCGTTTGTATGGCGCACATAGGATGGTTTGACAAGGATTAATATATCTTTAAAGAAAAAGTTCACATACTTTTTCTTTGCTGTCTTATCAGCGAACGCCTGAGTTTTCTAAACTTGAACGCTAGGCTTGTCAATGGTGCACACAAAAAGCCTGTTAAATTTAAGAAAAATGGTTGGGAGTGTCCATATGTCAGTTTAAAAGACAGAGTACACTGACTTCTTTAAAAGTTTGCTCTTCACATCGTCTCGGTGCCGTCAGACTATTGAACAAAATTTAATATATAGATTTATAAGTTCCTTCACAATCAGCAAATTTTTGAAATTTTAAGAAGCCAATGTTAAGAGATTTTTCAATATATTATACAAAAGGGATAGTCTGTTGTGTTATACTATGGATGATTATGTTATTAAGTGAGCTTTGATATGCGGCATATTTGGTTTTGAACGGTTACGTGACGAAGTATTGAAGATTCGTTCAATATCTACATTAAGAGTGTAATAGTATAGACTGCTTTGATTGAGATAGCAACAACAACAACAATAGCATCAACAACGATAGTAGTCACAGAAAATTCGTTCTAAGCCTAATAATTCTATTTTTTATTTTGCTTAATTGCTGCATATTTTGGTTTTTTCTTTGTCACAAGGTGCGTGCGCGTGTTTGCCTTTTATTTATGCTGCGGTTTATTGCCAAAGTTTGGTTTAGTATCTATTATTATACTTTTAGCGACCGTGTTTTCGATTTCGATTTTCCCTCAACTAAAGGTGAACAATTACACACACACACACACACAGGCACACACTTTCGCAATTGTTATCTGTGTATGTAGTTAAAACTAAGATGAAGTGCAATGTGTGACCCCTGCACTGACGTGATTACGCTGTCGGTTCATTTTGTTTATTATTTTTTTATATCATTTTAGTTGCTATTGAAATTATTTTTTTATTTGTTCAGAGGTTTGCTCACTTTCGTTTTTTTTTTTTGTTTTTACGCATGTGAAATGCAGATTTGTACGGCACATGGTTTATTGTATACTGTTGCACGGTCTGTAGTATCACAGTGTTGTGAACAAAATTCAAATTTTTTTTATTCACTTATAGCCTTTAACATCATAGCAGAGCATCAAGTTTGCGAAAGTTTTTGCAACATCTAAAAACACTTAGCACATACCGCGGCTTTAATTGCGCGCCCTGAAAGACCCTTCCCCGTAAGAATGCTATTCGTTTTGCTCTTAATTAAAAAGCTTAAGCTTTTAAGCATATTTGCTAATCACAAAACTGCGATCCAATTTAATTCACTTTTGTTTCTCTCTGTTTAATAATACTTTTCACACAAAGATAGACAGACAGACCTGTGAGAGACACTATGAATAATTGAAGAATGTGTCGATGACACATCAGCTTCAGAGTTTTACTAATGAAATGAGATGATTACTGCGCCTTCACTCGCCTGCGCCTTATGTTTTATTTAATTTATTAGAAACAAAAGAATATGAACTAAGGGAGCGAAAAATTAATAGAAACAAACAATTCATTGGAAACATATCGTAGAAGCGTTAGTTTGCGAATCGCTAAATGTTAGTTAATTTATAGGTAATAAGTTACTCACCAAAACCTGATTAGAACGATTGGCAATTAAATTGTCTTAAAGAATCGTGACCAGTTTTCAATTCAATAAAATTTATTATAAAAATATTTAAAGCAATTTTAAAGATAGCGTTAGTCAGTCCCGTTATACACGAGTATGAACTGGGTGAACGAAATTATTATTTTTTATTAACTTACAATTAAAGGTGAAAGCTAACAGAAGAGAACAAAAGCCGAACGTAGCTAAGAAGGCTTTTAAGCCTATTACGAACGAGTAGCTTACGTGAATTTTGACAATTCGAACATATTTTTGAATAATATTTTCATACTCTTTAATTTCACTCGACCTTTGAGTTAATTTCCTCAATTTCCCCATTTTTTTTCTTTACTTAAAAAGAATGTAGGGAAGATGTTTAGGAATAAATAAATACATTTCCTAATTTTCTGCAGCAGAATTGCAATGTGCATTGAACGAAGTAAAAAGAAGCAGCATCTACGGAAGCTTTTAGAGAAGGAGGTTGGCCTGCATAAGTAAATAGTTGTCGAGGGCGCAGTAAAGTTACATTGGGTGTTTGCGGATGCATGCAGCAACGCGAGAGATTTTGGATAGATATATCCTTTTTTTTATCAGGCGATTTAGAAACATTTTCTGAATTGATGAAAGCAGATATCTGTTCGTGCGATGTCCATTTATGTTTTCTCGTGTGCAAGCTACAGGTCACAATAATGGTACTCTGAAATGCCCCCAAGTCCCAAGTACGCAAGCTATTAAAAATAAATTAAATCGAATCACCTTTAGGTTCATCACATACACGAAGGTCGATTATGAAAAAGTCTTTATACATATAAAAATTTTCATTTTCAATATTTGTGGAGAAAAATTGGTGAAATATATCAGGTTAACCTTTTCAACGAGTTGTGAACAATTTAGATGGGACAGACAATTTTCGAGTTCTTTGTAATATAAATGTCCTTAAAGAAATGAATTTCCATATTGCAACAATGCTTTGTGCGAAAAAACGATTACAGTCGTAGTAAAGTGTGGTATGGGAGGACTACACCGTTTTATTCTTTTAACAACTCCCCAGATAAAGGCTCTCCAGAAAAGCCTTGGCGATAGAGAATGGAAATGGATAGTAGATAGGAAAGTTCGACAGTCTACAGGAGCTCTCGATTCAAGAGATCCTTGCGTCCCTTCGCTTTTGCTTCGATCTTTTTGTTATGCATTATTATGTTTTTATTCTTAAGCTCCATGCGAGTCTGCTTATAGCGTATCTGAAATATGTGAAATAAATCTCATCGCAAAACTCATTTTTACGACTCGTGATCGTACACTGTGCAAAATCATAAAGCTTATGCTCATGGTGCGTTACAGAACAAGCATATGCTTAATATTAATATTTATTGAATATCCTTCAAAATGGATAAAGTTGTAAAACCGGATTTTCAAGAGCACAAAAGTTAACTGAAAGGGTTAATGAATAAAATTAAATCAATATTTGTGTGACGTGGACCGTTTTCTTTATACCATTCATGACCTTGAAGGTTATGGCGTAAGTCATCAACTATTTACTCCTATCATTTCATTCGTACGCAGTAACGTAATGGCACACAACGTGCACAATGCACACAGCTATCCGCAATTACGCAAAGCATTTATTTACTATTGATTTCTTTTTTTATATATTTATTATATTTATATTATGCCCACCCCTGTAAGATGTTTGTTTTTTTCCATAATACATTTAACACCCAAGAGAAAGCTTCAGAGACGCTATAAAGTATATATATTTTTGATCAGGGTGAAATTCTGAGTTGATTTAGCCATGCCTGTCCGTCTGTATGTGTACATGTCTGAGTGGTGTGTGTTGTTGGCGCTCTCCTGGCGGCACAAATGAAGCTATCTCATTCAAATTTTGCGGAAACATTCTGAAGTTCTTGCACACAGGTTGGTATTGATATATGGGCCAAATCGGAGGAACGCCCATAAAGTATACTCTTGGCCAATATCAAATTTGGAATACACCTAAACATGTCCGTCTGTTCGTCTGTCCATCCGTCTGTTTGCTTTGTAATATATGTGGTGAACATTCTTCCGTTAGCAAAAATGAAGACATCGCCTACAAATTTGCAAAAGAATTTTGAATTGACCTAAACTTTTCAAAGGACACGCCTACAACGCCCACATGCTTATACGGCAAGATCTTTTATTTTGAAAATAGAAGAAATCAGCTGCGCCCAATCGATATCGGTAGAGCATCAAAATTTTGTTCTTTTATTTCTTTCCTCTTTTTTAGGATAACTGTGATGGGTGTAAACAATTCGGTCCGGACCGAATTTAACTTTCTTACTTGGTATTACTTTAAAGGGTTTTTGAATTCCATTTTATTTATTTATTTTTAATCATATATAACTAAAGCATGCTTTCCTCTTTTATGTACCTATAGAAATTAGAGAAAGTCTTTACAAATTAAAATACTTTTTTTTTCCAAAAATTAAATAAATTTGTTGCAAGTATTTACAAGTTTTATATATATATATATTTCTTTTGTTTTTAGTTTATATTGTCATCCCTAGAAAACTCTTTTCTAAGTATAATGAAGAAAGTTTAGAGTGAAGGAATTTTTGTTATCTTTTTACCGCACTTTTCAATAGAAAAACTTTATCCTTCTCTTTGTTTGCGTTAATAACTAAAACTGTGCCCGTCTTTAAATACTGACAAATAAATTTGTGAATTTAGAAAATGCGTGCAAAGGTAAAAGTTATTCCTTTCTCCAAATTACTTTCCCAATGAAAGAACTCGCATCTCTGATGTAATTAACTTTAATAGTTTTAAACTGCATTCAGAGAAACATAGCTAAGTATATAAATTGCGATCAAAAATTATCGGGAAATTACAAAATTTCAAATTAAGCCTGTGAGAAAATTAATTTTTATCCATTTATGCATTGCTTCGAACCCAGAGTTTCTTTGGTAATTTCTTTATTTGAAAAAAAAAAATTAAATTGGGCAGAAAGTCTAATCCGCTACTTAGAACAAAAATTTATCATACACAAGCATTTATAACACGCCTTTACAGACTCTATTCCTAATTCTCTTTTTACACGATAGATACGTTCCCAAAAAATACGTGTAAAAAAAATTCGTGTAAAAAGAGAATCAGGTGTAAACAATATTAAAAAGTTCTTATTAGAGTTCACTTAATTTATTGCGTGCTTACACATTTCAATTCATTAAATATTTTATCAAAAATAACTTCTACTTTGGAAAAAGGGAATTATATCTGAAATTCATGAATATAAAATCGTGTTAAAACAAAATAATTCGTGCAAAAAGAGAAAATTTTTTTCTTTGAACTCGTGTTAAATCAAATTCGTGTAAAAAAAATCGTGCAAAAAGAGAATTGTGTATGCAAAAAAACAGTCACAATGGACGAGGGACAAGGGTTGTTGTATTCCGCAATAACGTTCGTTAATTCTGCATAGCCGAGTGGATAGGAATCGCGAGTATCAAACCGGTTTTTGGTGGGTTCAGTGCGTTTAGATCAGATTTGTTCGTAGGGAGAAATACAAAGCCACAATATTTGGCTTTTACGAAGGAAAACTTATAAGGGAAATCATTCCCAAGTTTATTAAAAAGATAGGAGTAAACGCAAAACTTCATCGACGATCAAATGTGGGAATGCTACACTGAAAGATTTCCTCGAATTGTTGCAATGCTTCCGACATCTTATTCCAGTGGAATGATCGTGCTATTAACGCAGAGAATTATTTTTATTGTTTTGAGCTTTGTCTCTGGGGTCATTGATCAAAAGAAGGAAAATATTTTGCATAATCATCACGTTACCTTCCATTTAGTGTGCATTGTCAAGGACGTTCCCAAAATTCTTACTCGCACAATTCATTCCCGAAACCCTCCTTTCATGCTACTCTCTATCCATTCCATGTCGAATAAGCAATTAGTATACTCACGTCCTTGTAAGTAACTGTAGAACTCAATTAATCAAACTAAGAAATTAAGTGCTGGACAGAATTTATATTTATATGAAAGGAATTGAATAAATAGCATAAAATCATGAACTATTTACAATGAGAAAGAACTCCCACTTAACCTTAACACTATTGTATATTTATCGTAGGATTTTGTTGGATCATATGGCTCCCAGCGACTAGCCGGAAAAATATGTTTATTACGTTCATACCATGAGCGTAACAAAACTTTTCCCGCATGGGATTCTTCCTTTGACCTCCTGACCCATCCCAATAACTGAAGGTAATGGGAATTTCCCGATCTTTTAGAGCAGCTTGTTGCATGACCTATTCTTGGCGCAGTTGTTCGCGTAAACGATTGTCTTGTTCTTCTCTTTTACGGTCAGGTAAGAAACTCGTATCAACATCAGGATTCTTATATATTTTTGTTTAGCCGCTGATTGCTCATCGTTCTGACTAATGTCGGTCCATTTCCTTTTTTCTGGCTGCTGGATTTCTTTGTTTTCTTTATGGTCTGGATGAGAATCTTTCACTAAATTTTCTTCATCCTCCTCTTCATCTTCATTATCGTCTCTGAAAGTAAACGAGTAAACAATTAAATGAGCGAGTCTGAATTTCTATACAAAATTTCGATACATCGAAGTGTAAAAAAAACAATTAAACGAGCGAGTCTGAATTTCTATACAAAATTTTGACACCTTTAAGAGTAGAAAAAACAATTAAACGAGCGAGTCTGAATTAGCACTTGTTGCACCTGTTTGATTATAATTGCCTCGAATTTTCTTAATCAAATCAAATGTCAAACATTGGAGGTTGTGCAGCAAAAAACGAATACCATGCAATAATTGCAACGTCATATCGAACGTTTAATCAACATACATGCCGAAAATGAAAGTAAGCTAAACATATTATTACGTGAATCTCATCTCATTTCATCATCTCGTCTTTCGTGTTTCAAATACTGCCTATGGCAGCACAAGAACTTAGTAAAAATAACTTACGTAAACGATGAGGCCTGAATTTGCCTCTTTCGTTTATTCTTCTCAGCTTGTATAGCCTCTAAAATACGTCATTTTTCTCGCTCTCGCTACCCGGCAGGGGGAGAATGTATTCATTTTATTCAGGGAATGCTCATAAAGTATGCATTTGATGCACACATGACTGGCGTTTGATAACGTCTAGTGGACATACATGGCTGAAGTTGTGTTTTTCTTTTTTAATAATTCGGGCACGTATTCGAGCCTAAAAATATTCTTCTCAAAAACGAAAATTGCGATGCTTACCAAATAAACAATCTTTTTGGTAAGCCTAGGTTTTTACAGCTTTACTCGAAGGAGAGTATTGCAGAATGGACGTGTTGCGTTATGGTTTTTTACAACGTCTCGAAACCATCACTTGGGAAAGCTATCACCAATAACTGATGCAATTTGAATGAGAGACGGCTTTAATGTGGCAAAAGTTATGATATCATGACATGATAACCTTCGGACCTCATAAGGCAAGACTCATTCAGCGAACGTTAGCAGCACTAACTTGGAATGTTCTACCCTCCGTACGGTTGTCTGTCCGAAAATTGTTTTCGTTCTTATATTTGATCTGTCTCTGCTCAGCATCAAAACTAAAAATTTAAAAAAAAATATTTAGAGGAGTATTTAACGGTAGACTTGGTTGCTGTTGACACACAGCTTACCGTAACTCGAACTCACTTCTCATTTATATTTCGGTTTGATATAAAACACAAGATTTGCTATTTCAGTTTGACGTAAAACCCCAGATTTTTTCTTTTTTATTCCAACAGGTGGTCGAACTCATTTCTCATTTATATTTCAGCGACGCATATTCAGCATCGGGATATTAACTCAAATGAATAAAACGAATAATTTCTGTGAGATGTAGTATCGCAAAACTAAGATCTGTCCAACAAAATTTTGTCATGAATCTTCTGAACGCCTGAATATCTTTTGCTTTCTACACATTTCGATGCCTTAGCAAAACACTGTTGTTGTCCACACGTGCGTATCATCTTGATCTCTCTATCCATTAAAGACGAAAAAAAGCGGTGGAAAAGTTTACGCTCTTTATCTTCGTTCCACTGCAACTCATCACTCATGTCCGTTTTATCTCATTTAGCCAAAAACGATGAAATTTCGTGCGACAGCCTTAGTCTTTTGCACATTTCCCGGTTTAATTAACCTACTTAGGCGCTAACATCAATCATAGTAAATGTCCAATCATAGTAAACGATCGTTAATTTCTTTCTCTTTAGTTAGAATCTCTTGTTAGCTGGGTTGAAGGACAAGAGATTTGAAATGATTGGCCGATAAACTTGGCTCTCAAACAAGCAATAACAGATTTTGGTGAGAACAATTAGGAGAGAGAGAGAGATATTTCTCAAGATGATATAAACGTTCAATTTTTCTTCTAAACAAGCATCAGTCTCGTCCAATGATACACATTTTCTTATCTTGAACCAGGTCTGGTACAGTGTATACTAAGTTTATGTGAATGTAACATAATGTTGACGTAGCTTAAACTATTTAAAGCATATGCGGGAGTACCGTAGAAGCAAGCAAGAAATAATGCCATGAGTATACTTGCGAAAAATTACTAACCTACGATGAGTGTAACATCTAAGATCAAGTTTTAATGGTAGCTAACGGACGAAGAGTCGATAAGACGCCGAATTTGTTGTAATTAATTTAAATAATATTTTATCGTTAATTTAATTTGATTCGCTTTAGGTGATAGGGATTCTATTATCATGTTAAACACTTTTATTGAGGTATCCGTGTAAAACTAATGACCACAGCGTACACAATTCATGTGTTTCGCGTAAACTATAGATTCAGCATACATTCGCATATACATAGTTCACGTGTCAAGTGATACGAAAATGAAATGAAATTTTTTTAACTTAATGTCGTCAAAACGATTATAATATTATTTTATGTACGTACTAAACCCGCCCTTGTGTATGTGTCGAGACAATATATTTCCACAAATAAAAAAAAAAGAATTTATAATTTTCTTTTTCGCAAGCATCTTTAAAATTCACGTTTTATATATATTTTGACTTATTTCTCTTGTTCGTAATGGTAACGTTCTTGTTACCAATACCTCTTGAGTGCACGGAGGATATGCAATTTTATTATCTTTTTTTTCTATCCTTCACTCGCAGCATACATTCGTAAACTGAGACGATAACGGTCGAGGAAGACAAATAACTAACGGATTATACGACTACATACAAAAGTCAGTGTAATCATTAGTGTTCTGTATGGGAAAGAAACTCAACTCTGTTTACAGGTAAACGTTATTGCATAGCTGCACTGTGTTCTATAGTAAAAAATAAAACTTGAAAAAGTTTTGCTTGGGTAGAGTCAAATTTTATATAGTCATTAATATGCATAACCTCTGATTTATGAACGCCTCCAGCAGAATGACACAGATTAGTGTTTATTTTAGGTTCTCCTATGTTTCAGCTTTTTAAATTGTACCACGCAGTCAGTGAAGAACAAACGGTTCGGATGCTGCATATTACTATATTACTGCTGCTGCTTACTATAACAATTGTTGTATAAAAATGTGCAAATTTCTAAATTACTAAGGAGCGCTTAAGATGAAACACTACTGCGTAACGGAAAACCGGAATTTTTCACAAAATTTGACATTTGTGTTCTTAGAAAAAGCATTTTAGCATTGTGTTGGTATTACAAGTGTTGATAGTTGCCAAATCTCCAAGGTACACATAAAATGAAAAATGAAAAAAAATAATTAAAATAATAATAATTAGCATCAATTATTCAAAATTATAACAATTTTAATATAAAAAGCTCTTATAGAATAGGAGTGACGAATAAGATATAGGTTAGGCCAAAGCTTTTAATATCCATGACATATCCATGTCTGCGAGATTCAAATGCAAGATAAAACGTAAGTCCTTTCATTTCATATGTCGATTCGTATATAAGGTTTATCGTTTATGTATGTACTTCACATTATTCTTCTACAGGATTTGTAAGCACCTTTTTACAATCACAATCGTGTTTCGCGGGATCCAACAGAAAGGCAGGCAGGCAGGCATACAATCGGCACTTTATTTCATTTTGATGCATATTTCAGTGCATTATATATATAATATAAAATAGTGGCTAAGGCAATGCTTCATGCACAGCTTAAAGAGTTTAGGAAAATTTCTTAGTTAGAAAATGAAATAAAATTTGTCAGAGTTTGGCAGAGTCACTGCAGCACTGCCACCACTTTGTGTTTGCTAATGATAAATGTTCCAAAGTTTATTGCAAACGTAATTAGTTGTGTTCCAGTTATGTTGTCATCGAGAAAGTTGAGCAGGAAAAAAATTTTCAATGTGTTTCAGCGCTCTCTCTCTCTCCCTCTCTTTCTCTATGTTTGCGACACGTATGTGTAAGGTTTTGCAAATATTTTTTTATATGCGTTACGAAAAGCGCTTTGAAAAAATCGTTATAGATATTAGATTAGATAAATTTTCGAAGGCGGGCATATAAGTTACGCTTTTTCTGTTCAATTCAAAGAAAAATACTATTAAAGTTGTCGATGTTATCGTTAGTGTGTAGTGACTTCACTGCATGGGCAAAAGCGTGTTGTTGTTGCCATTTTGGTAAGGGCCGAAGCTAGCTAGGAGGGTTTTCAGGGGAAAAATTTTTAGGCAACGTGCGACGTGTACTCAACTCAGCCTTCACCAGAAATATAAAGGTCATTGGAATGGAACAGAAGCAAGAACTTTGAATAGCATTCGAGTCGAAGTCAAGGAACGCTTACAAGCGAATTCAAAGACAAAAGGGTAACCTTTTCCCATCGTACAGTAATGAGAATTGGGGGCACTTTGCCATTTCCAAGCACATCGACGACAAGGCCAAACACTTATAATACATAAATCTGTGCTTCTAGTGCCTGGACCCGTCTGACGAACTTAAGGAACACTACCAAGGACATCTAATGCAATTAAGCCGGCAATAAGGCAAATAATCAAATTAAGCGACCAATATGTGAAAAGCATGATGAAATGCCTCCCCAGGGTGGGAGCGTAGTGACAGTGAACAACCCATCACGCCTTTATCCTTCAACTTTCACGCTATAGATAGTAGATATCGCTCTTCCGCTTTATTACTTACTTTCAAGCAGCGCTACTTTTTTTATGAGTTATTCCAATGGTGCACAAATTAAAAAAATGAGTTGGATTTTTGATATAAACTTGATTTGTTGCCGAGGAGAACAGGGGATATTATTACCTAAAAATGGAGAGTATTTTAAATATTCTAATTTTTCCCTAATGAAACCGTATCTGCAGCAAAAAAATTTTGCAAAATTAGTATACACAGGTAACCCTCCTATAACCCGGTACTTCTATGACGCGGTTTCGCTACAACGCGGTTCGCAAAATGCGGAAAATTCGCTATAACGCGGTACTCCTACAACGCGATTTTCAAGAATTTTTTTAAAATAATATTTTAAAAAATTTTAATTTTGCCTTTTTTGTTTTGTTTAACAAATTGTGAGATCTGGCCTCCTTGATTTTTACACTGCATATTTTAATTTTACAAGGAAGATCGCCTATCTCCTTATAGCATGGCTAAAATTTAATTGACGGTAAAGGTACAGCGCAATTTTTTTCAAACATTTACACACACATTTTTTTCTTTAAAAAAAGGAAAGAAAAGAAAAATTCGTGCAACTGATTTATGTCATCCTAGTATTCAAGTTGAACTTTTACCACCTAACACTACATCATTATTACAACCTTTAGATCGACGAATAATAGCAACTTTTAAAGCATACTACGTACGCAAACCGTTCGACCTAATATTAGAGAGGATGGAATCATCAAATATAACGGTCAAGGAAGTCTGGAAACAGTTCGCAATTTTAAATTGTGTTGAAATCGTTGGGACGTCACGTAAAGAACTAAAATTTCTCAAATTATAAGTTAGATGTGCTCTCTGCTTCGCTTATAACTTGATCACCAGACTTTCTCGGCAGTGTAAATTGAGTGTTTCTTGGATTTAAATAGAATCCCGTTCACTATCCATCAAACAGGGAAAAAATTACCATTTTTGTCAGACAAAGTCACGTTTTAGTTTGTCTTCCTTAATTCAAGTAATTACGCGAACTGTTTTCTTATATTTTGGAAAATTTCCACTTTCTTCTACTCACGACACGTCTACCACGTCACTATATAGTTTTTATGTTCAAACGGTAAAACAATAACTTGTGTAGTTTTGGCAGGGCCCTCCTTTTTAATCAACTTATTGTACATTCCTTTTTGACGTACAACATGTACACATGTAATTTTTAAAGATCATGGATTTCAGATTTTATTAGAACATTTTTGTATTTCAAATACTTTATGATTTGCACAATTTATGTGAAATCAAATATTCGACAATTTTTCCCACCGTAATCCATATCTTTGCCACTCTATTGACTCTATTTATTTTCGTCAACTTTTTTTTTCGTTTATGCCTTAAATTTCAATAGCTCAAGTAAACACGAACAAGATTAAATATGGCATTAACCCGAATATAAAATTTTTCCCATGGTCTTCAGTTCGATTCCTTTTCGTAATTTAAACCATTTAAACCATTGATCTTAGCGAAACTTTATGGAAAAACACAACACAAACTAAAAATCTTTTTAAATTCTAATTACACTTTCCTCGCGTTTGACATTTTTTTCTCTCCCTATTTTTCGGAGACTTCATTCAAGCAAGCAAAAAACCCATTTCTTTTTGTTCTGCAAGTTGGCAAAAGTTTACCCTTAACATCGTTCGTTTATCAACGCGCAAAATTGACGATCCCACCCTCTACAGAGTTGTATTTTTTCACTAATATAACAAAATATCACATCATCACATTTTACAAAGGATAACTGCACACATTTACTTAATAACGTCTTCTTCACAGAATTGTCGAAGATCAATGAAACTTTTATCAGCGTTAAGTAAATTTATTATTGAATTGTCACGAAGTTGAGTAGAAATGAAAAAGGAAATTGCGCCGGCCTTCAATCAGCAATAAAAGCGAAAGAAAGAAAAGTGCAGGAAGAAAGAAAGAAAGAAAGAAAGAGAGAGAGAGAGAGAGAGAGAGGGAGAGAGGGAGAGAGAATCGAAATTTTTTCTTGCCCCACCTTATGCATGTTATGTTAATATAACTGGAACGTAACTAATTCAGTCGAAAAGTTTGCAACAAATATTGTAACATTCATCATTAGCAAACGCAAAGCTATGGCAGTGCTGCAGTGACCTTGCCAAAGTCTAAAAAATTTCGTTTCCTTTTCTGTGGCTAAGAAATTTTCGCAAAATCTCTAAACTGCATATTTATACATAGCATGTCTATTGCCTGTGATATATATATATATATGTAAATTTGCATACGTGTGGATGTGTTTGTGCATATATGCTCATTAATATAAACCCTTAGCTGGTAACTTGTCTCAGAGTCGTTGCTATCGCACAGTTTCCCTAAGAGCATTGTATGCACACGCTGGATGTGGATGTAGGAAGAAAAACACAGATTACCTTTTCAGGTACTCTTGAGTGTGCTACGATAAACTATACATAAGTGCACGGACACATTCATTCATCCATTCATTCACCCATGTGCATTTGGGCCATTAGCTATAAATGTTCTGTGTTGATAATAACGGTGATGATGCCGGCGCTACAGTGATAGTATATTATGGTCGCATGTACTTAGGCATTAGCAGGTAGTAACATGCACAAAGTATGCACCAGAGAAAATGAGGTGTTTTTGAAGTGATAAAGTTAGGTAGGGAAATGCAATAATATATGTGCACGGCTAGAGACCGGAGTGCAATTTATGATTTTGACATTATCTGGTGGTAGCATAGATAAAATTTCATTACGATATTTGTTGGTTTGTTTTTTTTTTCAATTTTAACTTCCGTAATTCAAAAAATGAAATATTTTTTAGGAATTTCGTTCTCGAATTGGTGATAACTAACTATGCAGTCTCTCCTCTATAACTGAATAAAAGGCAATTGCGTGTGAAAGCACCAAAGTTAGAAAATAGCTGCGTGGAGTCTAATGCGTGTTTACGTTAACCATGCTAATGACAAACTTTGACAATAGTTTTCCATTTTGTTTGTTACGCTATTAAATGAAATATTTACAGTTAAACCTTCCCTTTTATGAAGAGTTAATAATAATGAACAAAAGTTATAGATGCAAGATAAAACTTTACCCGGTTTTTTTGAAATATTTTCACTATCCCAAGTAAATGTAATTGAATTTTATTTGTCTGTAGTAGTTGCGTAAAAAGTTTTTAGAACCAAGAGTTGGTTTTTT
Organism: Glossina morsitans morsitans; assembly: GCA_001077435.1. Lineage (NCBI taxonomy): Eukaryota > Metazoa > Arthropoda > Insecta > Diptera > Glossinidae > Glossina > Glossina morsitans. The sequence goes on along the minus strand of CCAG010016058.1, from coordinate 56,416 downwards.
TAATACTATTTACGGACGAGCGTATTAGCATCCGTGTTGTCGGATAATTTATGGAATTATGGATTAGAGTAATGGATTAGAGAAATGCATTAAATAAAAACGTTGAAAATCATTTCTATTTTTAATGCGTTGTAAACCCTGTTTTCACATCCTCCGCTCAAGGACGAAAAGTTCCATAAATACTTGCATAAATTCTCGATCAACTAAAATTCAATCCATCGTCTTTGAAAATAGGAGTAACACCAAAAGGGTAGAAAATAAAAAGGGTAGTAAATAATAATAGACCAGCTATCTAATCTAATTTTCTTGTGCAGAATTTAAAAAAATTGGACGTAAAGATGATCTTCACGACGGTCAGCTATCTTATGCACATAACTATCCAGAAAGTTAAATAAAAAATCTCAAAGAATCGTCACTGTCTCCACTTATTGCCAGATCTGCGACGAATATATGTAACCAGGAGGGACAAACCGAAATAATTTGGATTCATATCAAGTCCAAGACTTGAGGCATAAATTCCGGTTGCTATGTGGGAAAAAGTTACTCTATCCTCGAACATTTATTACCAGTCTTTGAAAGTTTGAAGAGGCAAAGAGAATCCACGAATTTAGAAGCATATAAAAAATATATTAAAAAACGTTTATTTGAAAGCCGCAATGTTATGTTTATTGCAAAAATTGCATAATGAAACCCAGATAGCGTCCCAGTGCAGAGAAACTGAAAGTACGACTTCATTAAGACGATGCACACAGATCACACATCCTTAATCGTGATAGCCAAAGTCAAAGCGTTGCGTGCTCATCCCATCAGACTTCCCATCAATGCAGAAGAAATGAGAAGACTTTTTTGGAATATTTTTTGATGTTTCCTCGATTTTGCCATAGTTGCTATGCGTATACGTAAATAATCAAGAATTGGTCTCCACCTTCTAAAGTGAAGACGTAGAAGATAGGAGAGGGATTTAGTCAATCTGTGCTAACTGTACACAGGTTTGTTATAGTTTCGCATAAAAGTTTTACGATCTCAATAATTGGCAGCGAGAGAGCACACAGTCTGTGCTGTGGTTTCTCCGATGCTTATTTTTGGGTAATGCAAAGGGAGATAGATACAAAAAAAGGAACATGGTTTGGTGATATCGTGTTGCTTGGAATAATGCAGACCTTTTTTTTTAAATATTTTTTTTTTTTTATGCTGTATTCGAGATGAATGAATCTTTGAAAATATCCATATTATAGTTTAGTGTAATGAAACCAGACATGCGTAAGCTTGTGGTTATTTTGCAGGAGCAAAAGAGGAAAGAATGTAAAGTGAAGTAAACAAATTTTCCTTTTTGAAAAAGTTTTTTGCCTTGTTTTTTCGAAGCTCTTCAGCAAAAGTATGTCATATGTGGTTTCGTTCCAAATTTGTAACTTCGTAGGTATAAAATGATTATGCAAAATGGATGTAGAGTCATGTCTCTACTAATTTATTACTCCAATAACAAAAGCTAGTTTCATTCTAATGTAACTATTCATGTCTCATGTCTGAAAGACGCACACGAAAGCGCTTTGTAAGGAACACTTACCTCGACAACATGGCAGGTCATCTACTATTTGTTCTCTTAGCTATTTGTTACGCTTACATTGACGGACATCGTGAATTCAAAAAAGGTTCCTTTCAAGTTTTAATGGAATGGAAAAAAACCCATGATAAGTTTTCGACTTCGCTTACACGCATATATGATAACCGAAAAAGCACCTAACAATACTACTATGGATGTGTAAACCTTCTAAAGAAAACGGCACATTACATCTGTCCTTCTGGTTGCAAGACTCTGAAAGAGACACCGAAAATAGTATATATTTTTGATCCATGCGGAACTCTAAGTCAGTTTATTTCAATCGGTTCATTCGTCAGGTAGTCGTGTCTTGTGCCTATGTTAACGCAAACTTCTCTAAGAAAGCTACTAAACACGATTCTATAAAACGTTTTTCGCTAATTTTGTTATTAAAAATCTGTTATTGGGCTTTGCTCAATACGTAGTTGGTGTTATTGGAAGTACATAAAACGATTTTTTATTAAAACTAAATCTTTATTCTGATTAATTAATCAACATATTATTCTTTGGTATTACTTTTTACCTTTCTTTCATTTTACCTTAATTGTCGAGGTCGAAAGAAGAACTCGTTTTCGAAATGCGATACTTGCAGTTGACTTGAGAATATGCAATTGACCTGGCGATCGTTTAGCTTTATCGTCCTCCAACCCTATCCTTTTGTCTTTCAAGAATGGGAGCATATATGAAAAAGCCCTCCCGGCTTCGATCGCACACAATTTCTTCGGTTCCCATTGAACCCCGTCTCATTTAAGTTTCTGCAATTGGCTGCCAACTAAACTCCTGAAACCAATAGGCTTGTTGTCCCATCCAAGATCACAATTGTCAAAGCCCTTAGTCCAATTATTAAAAGCCCTTTTTCTAAAGATGTATACTCATTAACAAAAGGGGATAATTTGCCAGAATAATTTCCCTCAAATTAAACGGTAAATGCTTTCCGAGAGCAGTGCTCACAAAATAAACGCTTCGACAAGGTTATAGTAATGGTGTAATGGTGTAAAGTTGATATAAACAAATGCGCTCTGGTGCGCGCTCTTAAAAGCCCAATTAGTATCGATTCACTTTTTTTTTATTGTTAGCTAGTATCAGTGTACTCTTTTCGTCACTATCAACTATACTTGTGGGTTGCCGTAGGAACATTACCGTTGCTGGTTTCCCTAGTTTTTTTTTTTTTTGTGCGTATGACTTGAAGCGCAAAATCGACTGTTAAAAAAAGAAATTGAAATTTTCTTCTAATGCAAGTAATTGAAAAGACATTCCATTTACTGCAGGGGGCAAAAATGTTCTCTTCTTATACCTTGAAAAATTTATCGCTGTGTTGGTAACATTGCGTACATCATTCATTTAGATGTTTATCAGTAATATATGAAAAAAGGTGAAATATCGTTACAACTTAAATATAAAATCCGCTTATCTGCGTTGAAATGTGAGCTATTTTCTATCTTACAACATTGGTAGAAGCAACAAATCTTTATTGCTGCACATTTCATTTGTATGCACAAGGGAAAGGATGGACGTATATGAATTTTATCGTAGCGTTCGTAACATCCAGAATTGAGCATTAAATGTGTGTGTAATAAATTATACATATATCCTTTAAGTGCGACATTTGGGGCCGATCGTCCATTTGTCTAACACATATATGTACCAAGCGATTACTTCCAATGTACCAAACGAGTACTTCGCGATTACTTTCAAATAAAATTAAAAACACGTAAGCAGCCGCCGAATATTCTTAAAATTTAAGGAAACTCTCGTATAATTTCTGTAAGGTCTCTCTCTCTCTCTCTCTCCCTCTGTCTCTCTCTCTCTCTCTCTCTCTGTGGAAGCAATTTACAATCTCATACCAACATTTTTTTAATCGATAAACTTACAATGGGTGAGGAAAGCATAAGTTACTGGATCTCTAAGCTTCATCGTAACGTGAATGTAAGTTTTTGTTACTGGATTTTAACATAAATTTTTTCATTTTAAAAAGAGTTTATCACCAACGATGTATCATTTTATCGTCAATATTGCCTTTTTTTTGTTTTTTTTTTTTTTTTTGCTTGTTTAAAAGACAAATAGTACTTGACTTTATAATATAAGCATCTAGCTGCCATAAAATTACTTCGAAAAATGTTGTAGAACTCGCTTAACCATTCTCCCATAAAATGATAGAAATATAAGAACAACGTAAAACCTATAAAGCATAAAATGAAAGAGTCTTTCTTAAGACCTTCCTTACTATCTTCACTTTAATAGCTTTTGGTTGTAGTTTTATTATTGAAAGATATATATTTTAAACGAATAGAGAGAGAGAGAGAGAGAAGGAGAGAGAGACAGAGAGGGAGACTTTCATAGAGCTGCCGATGATGACGACGTTTTTATTGAAATTTTTCATTGCTTTCTGTGGGATGTCATAATAGTCTCTTATTAGATTATTAAAATGAAGTCAAGAGCTTGATATGGGTATAAAAATATTATTTTTTACCTCATCCAACTTTTTCACCAAATTTTCCATTGCAGTTATATTAAAAAGACTTATCAGGAAATATATCCTATTACTGTTTAAGACCCATTGCATTATAAAAAGCTTGATATATCCGGCATAAATGACAAAAATGTCTGTTTAATTTCATTTTCTAAATTAGTTTTAAAAATTTAATGTAATTTTGCAAAAATTAGTGAATGAGAATTAAATGAATCAATCTTTGAAGTCAGCATTCATTTCATTGTGTGATAGTCGTCCGTTTTAATTTTTGAAATAAAATATCTACACAACGTGCAATGAATGCTGTTTCCAGTGTAAAGAAAAACTAAACCAAAAAAAATGTTTATATGTTGTACCCAATGCGTAACCAAAACGTCCCCTTTGAGCGATTTGCTCTTTTCCAATATCAATCTGCTTGCAAGAATTTCCAACGTTTCCCGATGTCTTAATTTTTGCGGCTAAGAGAGTGTGAACGCCAGACAGACATGCAGGCACACACAAACACAAAGACAGACAGATATGACTAGATCGGTTCAGAATTTCACGTTGATCAAGAGTATATGTATTCACTTTGTAGAAACGCTGAAGCTTCCTTGTTGGTATAGCACACATTATGAGAAAATGAACATTATCCATCCACCATGAACCATGAATCATCCTTCAATAATCGGTATCGAAATAATAAATTGTGTAAAATGAACTTCTTTAGCTAATTTTCTGCTTCAAGTTGTTATTACAATAACTCATTAATTTATTAAGGTCTGTTGCCTGTAATTCACTGTATCACGAAATTTTAACTCAACAACACTTCTACCAAAAATCTGTTGTCCTTGAACCTGACTGTGACTATTCTTGGAACCATTTTATCAGGATATTAACGTCTCTGCGTTATTCCTCAATTGTTTCGTTCACTTATGCGAAAAACATTCATATTCATAACCATTCCTTGCTTACTAAGTAGCTACACTAGCAAGACAACACTATACTGGGTTAAAACTATCCATAATTGGTGAAAGAAAGCACCCCTAGTCTGCACTGTATATTCCATACGCTGCTTGAGACAAAATCTGGAATTTATTTAATGACATTTCTTAAAAAGAATGCGATCGTCTCGATGACTATAAAGTCTTTCGCAAGTTCTATAAAAGTTATATGCCAATTTGTGAATATTAACTTTTTGATTTACATATTTGTTCTTCTTCTTCTATTGTCAGTAGTAGAAGTAAGCACTTTAACTGTCACTTCTCAACTCTCTTTATCTAATTCGTATCATTCATGCGCTTGTATTCTTTGCACACACAGTTCGACATGGAACTACAGCAATTCAATAAACGACGGAGGAGCAAATTCAAAGTATGATGAGAAGGAAAGTAGCTTAGAACAACGTCACTTCAGATATGTGAAAAAGTTGTAGCGGTGCTATTAACGATTGCCTTTAAAATGAAATTTATGTTACCACATACCCTGTTTGGCTTATAATTTAATGCCGAAAAATAAATAGACCATTTACTGACAAATAAATATCGACTACAGCACATATATGTTTTTTATATAAAATTACATAGAGCTAAACTCAATCTCTTCTACATTTTTTGTCATCGATGTCAGCTATAAATTGCCAACGAAATATATTCAATAATTTATTATCAAATTTACTGACGTACGGAGATCCAAAACTCTTTAAAATTTCAAATAACTGTTATTAATGTGTGCACACATGAATCCTGTTAACTACTAACTTAAATTGACTTAAATGACGTCAGTAAAAGTGGTAATATTTAATAGCGAAACTGTTAAAGCTTTTCTATGAAAGAATTTAATTAAGTTTTTTATCATATCCACACATACACATACACATACACATACATACACTAGGTCGCATCGGTCGTAAAGACTATTGAAAAAGCATTACATTTATTTAATAGCATTTATTTATGTTAACGTAATAATAGCATGAAAAACGTACTACCGAGGATCAAAAGGCAATGAAATTACGTGAATTTTATGCTTTTAATTGCCTTTTGGTCTTGTTGTAGCAACTATCGAAATAAAATACGCATTGGCGCGTCATTAAAATTTGTATATAATACATGTTTTAAACAGTTGGTAGGATTTGACTGGCTATCTCTCTCTGTGCTTCTTTCTATTGCTTAGATAGCTAAGGCCAAGATGAGTTATAGACACCTACGAAATAAGTTCACTCAATGTAGGTCATAAGCTGAAAATAGGCATGCATGCAATGCAAGCGTATTCCTATTTCCGATGTGCACACATAAGGCAGACTTTAATAGATTTTATACATGCTATAAATGTGCTGTTGACGATGAAAGGGGAGGGTAGAATCTGTTTTCAGCTATTTCCACTTTTACACCTATGCCTTGGTCTGTGTGTTAAAACCACAATTATCTTAAATATTGAAGCTTTGCCCGAAATATGGGATGGAATTTAAATATCGCTTCTTTTTATTTTCATCAGAAAAAATTTCAAAATTAATTAAATCGCTTTTTAAATTTGCGCACAGTTTGCAAAATTGTGAGCCTGACATATCATCCCGACTACTATTGGTTGTGGTTTGTAATTATATTGTTTTATTTGAAAGTGACTCTTTAGAATCATTATCTTATATTTCTGTCCATACTGGATTTCTAGTTCCCTAACGTATGTTCCAATAGCAGCAGTCATCATAACAAACGCGCTTATTATGTTTACTTGTAAGATACAACATATGTGCGTACAGTGGTCGCGAGTGTTATGTTACAGTTGCAAAATATAATGCATTGGCCGGCTAAATCATAACAACAGATGTGACATACTGTCACGATGTAAGTACTATATGCTATATACGATATAATATATGTGATATACGGTAAATCAATAAATCCTCTGTAATATATTCTATATATTCTTCACGCTATACTATTTAAGTATTGTACAATGTCTACCATATACTATGTACGATATACTGCTATATGCGATGTACTACCATATGCGATGTACGATATTCTGCTGTATACTACATACGATGCACGATATATTGCTATGTATTACACACGATATACGGTGTAGTAATGTACACTATGTACTATGCAACATACTACTACTGTATCCTATATACTATGTGTCTGACGGTATATCGTATATAGCATGTCGATATACCGTATAATCATACCATAACTATACGATATACATTATGCGAAATGTGATATATATACTATATTGTATACAATATGACTGATACACGATATGCTATCTATACATATATGACGTACCGTGTGTGCACTATGTGTGACTGGATAGAGAATACTAAGTTCTAACTGGTAAATTTTAGGAATAGCTGATGTTAGGTAGCCGTAGTAGTTTTGCCCGCGGAATACTCATTTGCATCCTTACTCATCGGTAGCGTAAATAGTATGAAACGGTTCGGCTTAAGCCGATTGTAATTTCTTTTTAATATTTCATTACATTCCACCATATGAACTTTGACGTCTCTCCTTAATTCATTTTTGTGACAACAAAATAAAAAAAATAGATTCTTTTTTTAATTTCCCTTTTCTCCAATTTTCTTGTTTATTATTGTAATTGTTTCTTTCTTATTTAGAAACAAGGAATTAAAGTGAGAGAGAGAGAGAGAATTAAAAAAAAAAATTCAATCTGTTTAAAAAGTTAAAAAATTTCATTAACGTCACCTGCGTGTCCGGGCTCTAGTATTAAAGAAATTTGTTTTCGGCATGCGAAATTCGTGAATATAGATAGGCTCTTAAGCGGATACGTCTCTCCAAATGGCATTCGTGATTCGCTACTAAGTGGTGTTTAACATGCGGGTGAAGTGTAGCTAGTGAAGTGTTATGCTGCTGACATTTGACATATTTTTTCCTCAACAAAAACAAACAAAAAGATAGAGTAAAATGTTGTACCTGCCACGTGTTAAGCCCCACATTCGATTTGAAATAATGTCCGAGTGATTGTTTCTGCGATAAATTGTTTTTGCAACAATATTCTGCTGGTACCTCAATAAATACCTAATTGACGATATCATGTGTATGTATGCGCATGTGGGTGTTGCTCTCTTTTATTTAACGTTTTCGTTATCTCCGCAACTATAAGAATGAAATTTTCGCTTGAATACGTACGTGTTCTTATGTGTATGCACGCATTAAAGAGATCAACGCTCACTTGTTGTTGATGTTGTAGTTGTTTCGTGTTAACGATAGGTGAATTACTTTTATGGGGGTTTCCATCTTTCCGCTTACGTGACTGCTTATTGTTTTGTTGTTACTCAGTTGCATCTCTGTCGGTCGTGTGCTCAGTTCAACGACAAAAAAACAACGCCATATATATACATATATATGTATATATATATATATATCTACATAAAATTATTTGAGCGTCGTGCTGTTATGGCTATTCAATGACTTATTTTATTATGTGTGTGTTTTGTTTATATGTTTATATGTGGTGAAATAATAGTAAAATTAAACGTGTATCTAAATTGTTTATATGAATGCACCTACGGACGGACATTAGATAGTGGCTTCATTTATTTTATGTTTTGAACTCGACTTGCAAAAATTAATGATTTACCTTAAAGTATTCTTCTAATTCAGTGATCATAATAATTAACCTGAAATTAGTTTGTCTCGTTTAAATTAAATAAAATAAAATGAAATAAAATAAAAAAGTGAAATACTTACTAAACAGAATAAGTAACAAAAATTTATCGATTTGTGAACAAAAAACTTGTCGAAAGTAAGCAACAGGTCGTCATAATTGTGAGTATCGTTCCGTTCTCTGTTTTCGTATACACCACTTTAACTAGCCATTAAGATTAGGATAAGATGCTGTAGCACTACATTATGTTTATGCGAAAGATGCGGGACAGACGAATATTTTGCATATCAAAAAAATTATGTTTTTAACACCAACGCGAAAAGCAATGCTTTAAGTATTTTATCTTGAAAATCGATACACACGTAGCCAAGATTTATTTCTTGTAGGCCTCTTCGTAAAAAGCTTCCCATGAGAAGTAAGCTTTTGTGCGACATCAAAATGCAATTTTCGATGTTTATTTATTTATAACCAAGTTAGCCAAACATTATTCTTATGTCACTGTATACACCTTTACAAACTATTAATAGTCTTAACACATTGACCGCAGCGTATGATGGCCATTTCTTTTCAATATCAAAAATAAATATATAGATGTATTGCAAATACTCATCATATTCTATTACCTGGACCTATAATTCACATTTCTTATTGGCTTAGTCCAAGTAATCTCGACATCTAATCTATCTAAAAAACAAATTATATTCGGTTGCGACCGAATCTTTTACATCCATCACCGTTATGTTATGCTCTATAACATTGGATGGGCGTGGCTGATTTTTTCTATTTTTCTAGAATAATTTTAGTGGATATTCATATCGTGTATCTGTTGTAGTTTTTGAGCAAGGGGCAACAGACGCGGGAAGCAAAGGTGTTTTCAGTTTTGGCTGTGTAGATGTGTAGGAGGATCCTATGACATCTTTTGGCCATTTTCAAAGTCTTTTGCAAATTTATAAGCAATATCTTCACTTTGTGAACGGGCGAATATTTGCCATAGATACTCCGCAGTTGGACAGACGAGCGATGAGTAGATAGACAGACAGACATGCTTACGTGTACTCAAAATTTAAAACTGGCCAAAAATTTATACACTTTATGGGACTTTTGAAGCTGACTTCTGCGCCTAAATAAATAAAATTTAGTGCACAAATTCCCATCCATTCTGCCATTATTTCAAGTAGCTTTTCATTTGAGACTTTATCGCAATATATTTTATGTTTAATTATTTTTGTAAAATATTATGTTTTTATTTCTTGTTTTGTCTGCATTTAACTCTGTTTACAAAACATTTTCTTTTATGTTAGATCTTTATTAGAGACAAGTGGCTTCAGCCAACTGTAACGATTTATGTAAAGTAATAACAGAATGTTGAAACTATTGGGTATTATAATATAAAAGATTGGAAATGGTAGTATATAACGAAAATCTCTGACAAAATCACAAGCTGTAGCGTATTTCTATTTAAATACTTGGAGTACCTTCCAAAAATACATTGAAATCATTACGGATACACTGAGAGTAACGTGACTCGAACACTCGTGTCTCCAAGCAACATAAGCATTTTACTGGTTTTCCTATACACTATTTAAAAGATCTCCACCGAACAATAGTTTAAGTACAACGGTTTGTTCAGTCGTTTTACAGCGCCTTCAATCCGCTAGGAACACTCTTTCGATCACTTCCCCTACAAAACCTGATTTTGAGAAGTCCTTATATGAATAGTTGTATTAAGCGCTATAATGCTACAATGCTTTCACTTATTTTTATCATTTTATCATTGAATTCTAAAATTGATCGAAAACGATGACTTGTAAGAAGCTACGAACAAATATACACACATATGTAAACTGAATAGAATGCATTAGCAGGGAAGTATTAAAAAAAGCATTTTCTCGTGCGCGGAGAGAAAATCAAATTTTCACACGAAACATATCTAAAGTTGTCATCTGATAGTCAGTTGCTTACTTTGCCTCTGTCCAGGTCCGTTTACTTTCCAAGTCAATCTGTAGTCGTTACATGTTGAGGTTTTATGAGGTTGTCCTGGCAGTCGGGTGACTATGCTTATGTCAGAATTAATTATAAATCGATCTGCATATTGAAAGATGAATTTAACATTAATGAGATTTTCGTACAACTTTATATATATCTAAGAATTCATTCCCCCCTCCCTTTTTTTTTATGCTAATCAAAAATATATCTACAATTACAAGAATGGCATCTTAAAATATATTGAAAAAAAAAATAAAAAAAGGCGCGGAAAAATTCTACAAAAAAGAGCCATTAAAATTTTGATCAAAAGATATCACGAAATGGACTGAAGCGTAAAAAAGAAGAAATTCCACCTGCAATTTATGAAATAAATTTAATCGGTAAAAAAATGTTCACATTTCGTTTTAGGTGTGGGAAAAAAGTGGTCAAAGGCGTTTTGGAACCTTTGACCAAATGAAAACCTAACTTGGTTGGTATGACTCCTTACCAACTTGTTTGTTTGGCTCTTCCAGCACTTGAACTGGAAGTAACCGCAAAATAAATAGCGGCGGATTGTTTTGATCAAAGGACAAATTTATTTTGGTGAAACGTGAACTGTAAACTATAATTGTTATAAATTAACTTGGAATTATACTGCAATAAAGCAACATATGAAATGATGCATTTGCTTTCTGGCGTTTGTTTACTCCAGAAATAATAAAATAGCTTGAAGTGTTCCACAAAAATGCAACATAAGCAAATTAATATAAATAACGGCGACGCACTTCAAGGTCTGGATTATGTAGTCAGCGATATTATTGTCTATGGACAGTTATACCAAAACAGACCAACACAGAAAACTGATTATGCAAAGGCAAGTGCATGAACAATTGAACATAGTTATGTTAATGGGTGCATAAGCATGAATGTGCAAATGAAAGATACAAAATTGAATAAAAGTATATACTTAAACTAAACAGTAGGTATCACAAATGCATGTCTCCCTAGTTCTGACTGAACATTAGTAACTTTCGGCTGAATAAAAATGGCGGTCGATATAGCTCGAGTTTTTTTTAATATTTACAAAAAAAAGTATTTTGTATCATATTTCATTGCAAGATAGAAGAAGTTTTTTTTTGAGCTCATATTTTTTTTTATCACGGTATTTAGAAGCACTTCATAAATAATTACGCAAACTAACGTCAACGTTCACCTAATTCGCTTACGTTTATACATCGGGTCTTGATGGAGGTGGGCTACCTCTCGGTCGGATTTAGGAGATTTTTTATTAAGGAACAAAGTAAAACTAAATTAGAAATGTGTGGCCATAGTTTAGTTTGCGATGAAGATTGTTTCTTTTAATCGTCTCGTGAATTAATTTAACTAATCTCTTTACTTTAAATGATGAGAATGATAAAAAAGAACAGTTCAACCCTAATTTCTTTCTTCTTCACACAATGTTTCATATACGTAAATATAATTTCAATTAAGAGACGAACGACAAAAAGACAAATCAAAACGGATATCGACGTAGGGACAAACAAACAAACTGATGGAAGAACAGAAAACCAAAAGGGCAGAGGAACGCTGCTGGATAGAAGGATATATGGAACAATAGATGGACACCGCGGCGTAGAATCCGCTGTTTGCTTGAGAGGTTGCGAATTTCAATTGCTGGGGAACGCTGCTGGATAGAAGGATTTACGGAACAATAGATGGACACCGCGGCGTAGAATCCGCTGATTGCCTGAGAGGTTGCGAATATCAATTGCTTGTTTTATGTGATTGTGTTCAAGTCAAGGTCCACCTCGTATGTTCTTAAACAATTTATTTTCGATTTCTCAGTTCCTTTTTAAGGCCATTGCCATTGGTTTGCCACCTTGCAATCTTTTGTAAGCAATTTAGTGTATTTTTTGGCCCTTAGAAAAACGATTACTCAAACTCCAATATTGAAATTACAATTTTGTTTCATAGTTGGCCCGATTTACAATTATTGTGTTATGTTTAGCAAATAAAAAAAAGAAGTTTTCCTATTTCATATGAAATTCATATGAATTCCATGCAAAAATTAAAACAATAAAGATCTACAGAACTTATTAATATTTCCCATATTATCTTCCTGTTAATGATAAAATCTGGAACACTGGAAAAATTAACCCGTAAATACTGACACGCACACACTAGTATACATACACGCAGTGGTTGAAATAGTTTGCGGCATATTTAGCCGTGAGCTACTTTCTATGTTTCGATACCTTCGAAAACATACACTTGCCCTTGCGATCATCCTTTATGTGAGAAGTTTGTCGCCGAATAGATGAAAAGAAAGCAAAAAATTATTTTTAAGAATCATTTTCTTGGCTCCTTTCAAGCTTCTCTCTTGTGAAATAGGAACGAAAACGACATCACTATGAATTGAGTGTAAAAACAGAAGCATAAATAATTGTGTCCATCGCCAACATTTGCGCTCATTTTCTTTCTCATAAATATTCAACACATTCAACCAACACTTTATATCCGAACAATGTAAATGCTTAGTAGATATTCTTATGCTATTTTTGCAGATGCTTGGGTAAGCAAGTGCTTCTTGAAACCGTTCGTTTGTTCCACTTTTGTTACATTTTGTGTGCGTACGTTCAGAGGCACAATTGGTTGCATTTGCATATGATTTTAGATAAACCCAAGTATTTGTTTACATTCGACAAAAGATAATTTAGATGGAGAGAGAGAGAGAGAGGTTAAATCCATTCTAGATCGATTTGAATACTTTTCAAGCCCTTGCTGAATCAACAAATTCTTCTTTGAAGTAAATGCTGACTACCTGCATCTGCCTCTGGCGCGACTACACTGCATTCACCTAACAAGACTCATTCTTTCATTGTTTGCATCTTCATTGTCTTGATGACAGATTCTTTTCCAATTTCATTTCATGCTTCTGTTGTGCCATATATGCGTTAGAAAGTTGCCACAGTTCTTTCCAATGTCATCACAAACAGACAACAAAGACGCTGCTCGAAATGCTGTTCAATGCTCCATGTACAACACAGTTCCATATGTCAGAATTAAGTCTGAAAAGGTACAACATAGTTATTTATTTATAAGCGATAAAAGAAAGTGACCAAAATCTTTTCCAGAAAAGATTTTTAAGCTTTTTATATATATATATGCGTTTGGGTCTTCTAGCAAAGAAAAACAGCTTAAAAGAATATGAGAGAGTACAGAAGAGCTTAAACCACAGAGAGAATGCTTAGAGAAGAAAATCGCGGTTCTCAAACGGATTGCGTCCGGTAATATTAGTAGAAAAGCTCTGTCTTTTTTGTCGGAAAAATTCGTGTCGTCCGTCGTCTCATCTTCGTTTTACTAAGTCTTTGACCTGATTGGGCCTTTGTTCCGGTAAATTGCCTACTCGATTAGCATGTCAATCGATATGTACATGCTGCCATCAAGAAGATCTGCTCTAATTCAAACGGTGCAAACGACCGCATAGTTCTTCCAAAGAACACCTATTAACATGGTCGGCTGCCAAAACTGTGTTCGCTTAAGATAATCAAATAAAATCTCTTGCACGAATTAATGAGTCATGCAAACTCATTGACCTCATAACACCAATAAGCAGTAATCTCGTTTTCTATTTACAAAATAAAAATTTGTAATTTACTTCAATGATCGTAGGTCTCACACTAAAATAAGTTTGAAGTTATGCTTGCATTACATTTAGACTAATCCGAAATTCAAGTTAATCCCAAAAAAGTTGACTCGAAAGATTTGAAAATCTCTGAACAGAATTATATGGTCGTTGTTGAGGTTATGTGCTTGAGCTGTAACCGCCACATGCTACTCACACTTGGTCAAACCCTTAATCTGAAGTATGTCGGTAACAGTTGGATTTCCGGGTCAATAAACATTTACAGATTAATATACGTACAAAAAACTTTCATATATCACGCAGCGCGCGTATCACTGAAAGCATCCGATTTTTCCTGTCATGTTCAAAATAGAACTACACTTTGTTCATGCCATGGATCACGATAAATATTTTTTTTTTTAGGCATTAATAAAACATTCATTTTTCGTAGAAGTAAACGACGACCTCTCTGCATACATACATTGTGGAAAAACAATTGCGAAAGACTTTTGTTGCAATTTTTTTTTTCGAAACTCTTTAGCATGTACTATGTCATACGTTTTTCGCAAAGATGAATATAAACAAGTAAAAAAATTATATTTGGTTGCAACCGAATCTTTCATACCCACCAACGTTATCCTAAAAAGACAAAAAAAGTAAAATAACTAAGCTTTCATGCTCTATCATATGAAGTGGGCGCGGTTGATTTTGTCTATTTTCAAAATAAAATTTTTGGTCGCTTAGGCCTGTGGGCGTTTTAGAAGTCTCCTTCGAAAATTTTAGGTTCCTTCCAAATTCCTTAGCATATTTATGGGCAATGTCGGGGAATAACGGGATACCAAAGATACTACACAGTTTGCGGACGGACAGATGGACGGATGGACGTGTTCCGCTGTTGTATAGGCACTACAGCATGGCCCGTAAAATGTGTTTAAATTTTTGTATATTTGTTTAAGTAACGAGCAACACTTTTATTCCTTTTGAAAAAGTATAGACATTCTCGGTTTACGTGCCACTACAGCAATTTGACCCATTTCCACTATCAAACTGCAAGAGCTTCGAATGTTTTTGCCAAATTTGAAGTCGATGGCCTGCTTTGTTGCGACCAGACGAATGTTTACCACACACTGTACATATTACTTATCTCTGTTCAAAATTTGATGCTGATCAAGAATATACATTCTTTGTGGGGTCTCTGAAGCTTCCTTCTGGGCGTTACCAATGCTTTGACGAATCAGTATACCTCTCCTATCCTTTGGTGATGGGTACAAAAACATTAAAAATAAAAAGCGACAGTAGTTTTGCAAAAACATACAGAAAGATGAGCAAAGTCAATGAAAAAAAAAAAAAAAAAAAAAAACAGAAACCGAAACCGAAAAAATACAGAGAAAAGGAGAATAAAAGCACAAAAAATGCATATAATTAGGGGCAAGTAGATAGCTAACAGAAAATATTGAAAATGAAAAAAAACAAAAAGTGTAAAATGTGAAAAAAGAATACACGAAGAATAAAAATAATTGAGAAGCATTTGACCAAATGTTAATGAAAATATAAATTTAGTTTGTAGGAGAGTGGCTGGCTGACGGGCAGCACAACGTTTGTTGTTGGATAATTTTCTTACGGGTAATGGTTGAAAATTATCTAAAGCGAAGATTTCTTCTTTTTTTTTTTTTACATTTAAAGTGCATGCTTGTGCGGCAGAGTGTTAAAAAAGTCAATTAATTAGATACATTGCATGTGAACAACAATGAATAAGTAAAAGAAAAAAAAAAAGAGTACGCACCACCAACTAACTTATGATATATGTACCTTGAATTTCATAAAAATCGCAAGAAGTAAACATCTACACACAACCACACAAACATCGTTTAGGAAAAGAACATGTCTAGACAGTGTTGAAAAACGTTTTGAATTTATTTCATTACAATAGTTACGCGTTTCACAATTTCTTTGAATGAAACTATAAGACCAACCAACAACCAACCAACAGAAATCTTCGAAAGCCTAGAAAGCCGAGGCGACAAATGCAGGCATAAAAAATTTCCGCAATTTTCTATTTTCGAATCAATATGTTCGTTCATTTAGTATGTGCAATGAACAAAAGGTGCGCGCTCTTCTATCAAAACGGCTAACGGCAAAAATATAAAAATCAATACAAATAATTGTCTTTAAGTGCGTTCAGTTAAAAAAACAAAATGTTCTCAGAGAATTATTATTATTATTATTATTATTATTATTAAGAAGAAGAAGAAGAAGAAGCAGAGAAAACGACAAACAAAAACAAAGTATGAGAGAAAGAGAGTAAATAACAGCATGTGCGCGATGATCAATGATAATTAAACTCACATTATCATGATAATGACGATGTTATTAAAGCGGCTGCAGATGTTGAGATCATTATTAGTATTATTTAATAATAATGTTGTGTTCAAGCGCGTTATACAAAAAAACGGTGCGGAGCTAAACTATTTTTAAATTTCGCAAAAAAAAGGAAAAAAAGAAAAAACAAATTAAAAAAACACTTATTTCTATACCATATTTTATTTTTAATACCTGGAAAATAGAAAGTATTTTTCAGTTTATTTTTTCTTTAATAAGAATAAAGAGTTTTCTGAATTCAAAAAAAAAAAAATTTGAAAAAAAATTAATTATACAAAAAACATATGATTTGCATATGTATTTTTTTCTATATACGTAAATGTGTGCATTATATTCATGTGCGTTGTGTCGTGTTATACGTATAGATATTTGTTTCAGTGCTTTTTAGTTTCTACGGTTTGGCATATTATTTTTAAAAATAGTGTTTTAGCTAAAGCTGCTGCTGCTGAGAGTTTCAGTATTTAACATATTGAACGCTAACAAGACTGACATATCGACCGACTCCTGACTAACGACTAATCGACTGACTTAGCTAAGCAGGAATGCGAGTGTGAAGTGCGAAATGTTTAAACTTTCACTAAAAACAAAAGCAACGAGAATTAATTGATAAATAAACAACAAAAACAACAAAAATTCAATTAACGGTAGAACTGAAAATTTGCAACAAAAGAGAATCAAAAAAAAATCTATAATAGTTAAGCTGAACGTTCGTCAACATTTTGATCTGTTATTTGACGATAACTGTTGTCTTTTATTGTTTGATTACAGACAAAGGTAACGACGTTTCACACAAACAAACGGAAAAAGCAAAAACAGTGCTTCTTCAGCTGAGATCACGTAATATCAGCAACATGTTTATGAAAGTACCGTCACAGATAACGGAACAATTGTAAAAATTAAAATTTGATTACATTTATACAAAAATAAAAAAATTCAAATAATGCCAGTTGCAAATATAGTTAAACGAAATTGATAAGATTAAAGTAAGCATATATGGTATTCTCGTTCTTAATTTATATTATGTTTTTTTGTTTTTTTCTGTTTTTTCATTTAAGAGTAAAGCTTAATTTAGTTGTACTCTCTTAATAGCGAATACAAATATTTTTTCTTCGCCCACACACACACACACACGCACGCGCACGCGCACTTAACGAAGAATGCACTAGTTTTATCCATAAGTTTTCAACACACAGATACTCTGCCAAAGATATGCTCCATCAGTACAGGATTCTGAATTAAGTTAAACTTGTCCCTTTGCATATTCTGAATCTACTGTTCGAAGTCTCACGGTAGTAAAAATTTAGTCTTCACTTATAAGCTCCCGAATCTTCTAAACTAAGATTAAAAGTGACCATTAGTTGTTTACAAGCGCGCTCGGTATAACTAAAAGAGATGGGTAGACGCTTATCATAGTACTCTCAGATTTCAACCATATACACCTTGCAGATCAAGTTGAAATTACAAGTTGATTTCTTTATGTACGCTTGTCGATGAAAAGTTGTGCAAAAGGCATAGCAAAGTAAATAGGCATAGAAAAGATTTACTTATGAATTCGTTCACAATTCTTAAATGGTCGAAATACTTTGAAAGTGCCAATATTTATAAAAAAAAGTGAAAGTAGACTATTTATAAAGTACAGTAGTATAGGTAGTACATATTGGTATATAACTTTTGATACCTTTATTTCGTAGAGTTAACTTAATTACTATTTTTGAGAGAATTATTTGCTACAAATTCGACGAAAATAAGATGCCTTTGCAGGATGACTTTGGCATTTCCTGTTTAGGCACAGAATCATGCATAGACACTTCTTGTGCCACCATGCTATATACACAATATATTTGATCTTTGCAAAATTAAAGAATTTTAAATCTAAATACACAGTTTGTAACCAAGTAAAGCTTATATTATAATAGTAGTCCTAATAAAATTTTCTATAGGAGAATTACTGAAACAAGGATCAATGGATACAAATATTCCAATCATTAGTGTGGCTGTCCTTTTGCAGAGTAGCCTTTTGATCAATTTCTCAAAAAATTGAGGTGAAAATTGAATAAGTTTTTGAATTTTCTTGCGCTTACCACATTTCTTATTGTGCTTTAAAGTGAAAGGTTGCGTGTTCGAGCCCTATCGCTAACTGTTTTTTTTTTTTTTACCGCATTGAAAAGACAAAGTTTTTTTTAGTGAAATATTTTAAAAGAAACATACATGTATTTATTTAATCATAGTTTAGTTTCATATACTATTTCATTAATAAAATGAATAAGTTAATTTAGTTTAGCAATTAGAAAATGACTTAAATAAAAAAAAAAAAATTGCGTTACGTTTAAACTGTGCTGACCCTACGCGAATATTTTGCCTTCACTACTAAGAACAGAACAGTATTGAATTCAGCCAGTGGCTGCAAAGCAGATACTAAACTGTGTTTGAAGTCATGTGCCTCATTGTATAGTTTATTAAAAAACAGAAATTTTATTATTCAGGTTGACATATGAAAAAAACCATTTCCTGTGGCTTTCGATAGAATTTCTCTACGATCCAGCTGCGTACTTAAATTATATTTAAAAATATAAAAAATAAAAAAAACAACCGACTATGCTGCGATTCGAACCCATCGTCTAATAGCTAATGTAAACAATATAAGTAAATAAGTAAAATGCGTTACAAATGTTTTCGATTGTTTATTTAAATAAAAAATAATTGAATAAAAAAAAAACAAAAAGATTGTGGTACAATCATGTTGGCTGGGCTGGCGACGGCACTCCACTCCGGAACGCTATCCCGCTACTGCCTACCGCGGGAACTCTTGGCTGCTGGTTTTCACCCCTGGCCCTTTCCATCCCTCCTTAGTCAACCTGAATGCCTCGAACTCCTTCGTGGCACCCATATTAACGGAGAGCTTAGCGCGGACGTTCCGTCAACATGAAGAACTCCGCCACACAGGAATCCCAACCTCAAACCATCCTCACAACCCGACCTCGCAGATGCACGATTACAGAAGATGCCAACCTTCCAGTCGAGTTTACGTTGAATTTTTTTGAACACTATCACAACGAGCACAGTAAAATAACTGCTTCTTTATCTAACTACAAGCAAAATGTATATAAGTGTATAAGTAGCTGAAAAATTTGCCAAGAAGCATGAAAAAGCTTTTGAAAAATGTATGATTACTTCACTGTGTAAATTCAATACAAAATATTCTTATAAGAATTCAACGATTTTTTCTTTTATATTCCAAGAGGTGGTCGAACTCATTTCTCATTTATATTTCAGTTTGATATGGATTCAGTTCAGTTGCCAAATCGATTAACTCCATAAAACAAGAAGTTGCGAAAAACAATAAAATATTATACGTTGTTTTTTAAAATTTTTGAATTATTATTTTATTACGGAAAAATGTCATTATATAAACATATTGTTACAGAAACCCCAAACCCAATTCATTCCAGCCAAGTAATTTTCCCAAATAAAAAATTCCCTAAAGAGGGAAAAATCAAATGCACATTCGTTGCGCGTCGTGCAGCTGCAGGTCGATGAAAACGATTATCGGGAAAGCAGATAGGGATTAAAAACAAAACCATGAATAAATTTCAACAAGTCTATAATATCTTTCCCCTTTTCTCTAGTCACTGTTCTACCTGTTGGATGCAACAAAGGCTGGATCATATTTCTCAGACATAGCGATCTACCTGCCGCACTTTTTCGTATATATATGGCACTAAATTCAGTATCTTCGTTAAAATCATACTTAAATTGCATTAGATATGGTTTCGACTTTTCTAATTTTATCCACTGCATTTTGAGTCAGTTTGCTGGTATTCCTGTAACTGATACCTTTCTATTATTAATAGAAGTTTCTTAGGTACTTGTGGAGAAAAAGTCCTGATGCGTCTTATAAACTGTCAAAACTAGAATTGCATAGTGGTTTGATTTCGAGGCCCAATGTAGCATAACTAAGATAATCTAATTTGTTAATGCCACTAATTGTGGCGTGTTCGAGTCCAGAAGAACTTGAGATCTTTTATTATACTGATCGATTTAGTATCAAGTTATCTGCCCCTCTTGTCTGTGTTACAGGCCGCAATTTTTGAGATATATATATGTATATATATATATATATATATCATATCTATCATCATATCATATATAAATGAATATTCTTTTTTTTTTTCAAGTATAAGGGGCCGTGTTTGTTGTTATTTGTAGAAATTTGAAAAGTCACCTTTTTTTTTGAACGCACCGCGTATATATCACAAATAAAGAAAAACTTTACGTTAGTAAGCAAATGTCTCATGTGATAGTAAAGATATTATCTAACAGATTCGTTTATCTATTTATGTTTGCTATTAAAAAAAAAAAATTATCTCATTTAATATGCGTCAGTTGTTGGGTAATTGCTAGTTTATTAACACTTGGGAATAACTGTTGGGCATTAAGCATATAACGTCATAACTAATATTCAGGCATCATGTATAATATTGAAGTAAATTTTCTAGCAACGTAACAATTCTAATTGTTTTTGATTTAAATGTCAAATTAATGAACTGGAAACTTATAAAAGACAGAAAAAATATCTTAGCGAATAACATAGAAGTCAATAAGTTGTGGCCCTCAACTGTCAGTCTGAGTCATCAGCATAAGGCAGGCAGGCAGGCAGGCAAGGTTCAGCTCTTGTTCTGTTCTGTTGCCAACGATCCAAATGACATTTCGAATTATTGCTAATAACTAGTGGTTGTCGTCATACCATGGATACGATGGAATTTCTCGTTGTGTTATATAATTTACAACACATTTATGTTTCCACTCATGTTTACACGATGTCACACGTTCCAGTGATTTACAATATACTTATTTGCAAGATTGTGTCAGATTTTTATGACATGTGACGTATCGTTTTACGATTTGCTCTTTCTATTTATTATTATACTCTCTTTTTTTTTTCTTATTATACACACATTTACTTCATTTTCTTTTCATTCCTAACTACGTGTGTGCGTCTATACAAATATCTCATATCATAATTCTCTCGTAGCTGCTTTGATTGATGACATTACAAAAAATATTTTAATATCTTCTTCTTGTGCGTTGTAATCTTATGTGATTTACCATTAAATTTAATTAAAAGCTGAATTTCATTTTCTTTTAATATGCGAATTAAGAAGAAAAAAATTAAAAAAAGAAAATTTAATTTTGTTGCACTATTTTTTTTTTTTTTTTTTTTTTTCTTATTTTAATTTCTTGTAAAATTAAATTTTATCTCATAACCGTTTGTTTTTTTTTTTTTTCTTCTCTTCTACGACTGAAAGTCTTAGACAATAGCGTCATTGCCAAGAGTTTTAAAAACGTATATCTGTTTATGTGCCTTGTTCTTGTGTAAATTATCACAAAAGCGAATAAATATTTTTGCAATTTTTTTTTTTTTTTTTTTGTATTCTGCTTCTTAAATTTCTCATTATAAGAACCTACAAATTGTTGACAACATTCTTTGGGTAATTTCTCGTTTTTTTTTTTTTTTTTTTTTGCCTTTAATCTTGATTTTTTCATTGCGTTTTTTTTCCTGCTATAGAAAAATAACGAAAAATTAATATTAACTTTCAAAACGATGAAATGAAATGATCGAAAAACCCCTTCCCTCATTCGGAGTTCCAAAGAAAGTATTGCTTACAGTGTCCATTATGCAGCAAGGCGTAAAGTATAGTTCCCCTAGTTTTGTGTGATAAGTTCTAAGCGACTAAACGGCTGACAAACGGCTGATCTTGGGAGAAAAGTAAAATAAGAACATCTTACATTACTTTGATATCAACAGGTCTTTCCTGCAATTACTCTCTTCCGACTACGTTACCTTTGAATGCAGTCGCGGATTAAATATTTTCCTTAACAACAGCCTTTACGCTCAAAGTGAAAAAACCTTAAGCTAATTGCAGATTTGTCTTAAGTCTTCGCGTTTTTGTTATAAGCCATAATCAGGTGTTTAGTTCCTGGAAAAGCCTCACGAAAAAGTTCTTTGCTGAGATTAAATTTCTGGCCTGGTTCAAAGCAGCTCTCAATTCTACTCTTCACCCTAATTAATATCTCTTTCTAAATAAAAACATTGTAACATAATTCATTCCGACCGCATGGCGCAGTTATGTCTATAAGCCAGAAGAAAAATCCCAATATCTCTTGCCGTTGTAATTAAATTCTCTTTTGTTAATTTACTTATGACACTAACTAAAGTGCATTGTTCGAATAATAAAGAAAGAACCTAGCGGCTAAAAATCGAGACACTTATACTTAACTTAAAAGACCCATCGTCAGTGGTTGTTGGGCCGAACGGACGGTCTTCTTTGAAAATATCCCTAATTCGGCACCTATTGCATGCAATCCCAGTAGATGATGGTGGATTTTATTTCGGTCGGTGGTGTGTTACCTAGTCGGCGGTATCATCCAGAACGATGAGGAGGTGCAATCGTCTTACGGAATAATATTTGTCCATATCTATTGAACATCTTTGATTCTTTCCTTTTCTTGCTCATCGGATAGCAAGTCGGGCATCTACTTTGTCCGCTTCTGCATACTTTTCGTTTTAACACAGAGAGAGCGACAAGGGTTTTACGCAGGTTCCTGTCTATGTGGCTTACGACACACAGGCTAATTTAGCGTAACCCACGCCCCTCATTGAGTTGGACAATCCCTACAAGCTAGGGGCAAAACTACAATGGAGTCCTGATTGTTTATTGCATATGGCTCAATAAACCCACTCTGGCAAGTGGGAAGTCATTCCACTAGGAAATGTGAAAACCACAGCCACCACGAATACTCCCCGAGGGGCTGTACCCAAGCAGTCAGGGCTCACACATTGATTAACTGCTGCGTTCAAAACGGGGTTTGTTATGCTTCCACCTAGATGTGTGCACCCACCCTGATTTCCACAAGCGAGTTGCAGTAAATCTATGTTATATCTATGCACCTTCCAGCGCACTTTAATGGCACATTTTAGGCAAAAGGGTTAAAAGGCCTTTCGTCTTTCCGTTTTAAGACAGGTGTTTAGTTGCAAGCTTTTCGAAAAAAAACTCAAACGACTTAAATAAAACTGTTGCTTAGCTAATATTTTTTCTACTAGAGGCGCTGTACATGCACTTGCCGTTTTCATGATTCAGTTCCTTTCTAGATTTGAAAGGTTTGCTTTTTCTACATTTACTTCCTACGGTGCGTCATCAACATAATTAATGAACTCTTAAGCTAATTTTGGAATTTAAGAAGATTCGTTTTTGACGAAAGGCTTCATTATTACTGCACCTGGTTAAATTATACCTTAGACATTAAAACCTTTCAACTACGTCATCTTAATGTATAAATTATATTTCATAAATTTAAGAACAGACATGACAGCCATCTTACATTTTCATATTCTCAGCTTTCTGTTCAATTTGTGACTTATTAGCAGTTACTGATGTGCTTACCAGAGGATATATCTATTCTTTCAATTTTTCGTTTGAATAGCGAGACGAAATTTATGTTATCAATATAACGATTTATTTCTATTGTTACTTACATTTACTTGAAGGAACACACAAATATGTGGTGTCTACATGTAACTAGAAAAAATAAATAAAATTTATTCAAGTAACAAAGAAATTTCTTAAAAAAAAATCTATTTTTATATTCTCAGGTATATGAAAAAATCCACCGATGACAAAATAAAAATAACTGAAACAGCTGTGAAGATTGATTGCTATTTAAAATATCTACGAAAATAGATATTTTTTATAAACAAATGTCTTGTCTCTAGCAAATGTCTGAGAGAACTCTCAATCAACATAAAAGACGAATAAGTCGCGTAATGTTGAAAACATTCTTTTTCTAAAATCAAATATTGATTTCTTTTCATTACATTTTTAATGCAATATTTTGCTTACATTACATAGGAGAGACATGGGCATAAATATACGAGAATGCATATCAAATTTTATGCAGAGCAGTTCTTTGTGAATGAAAGGCAATACTTGTGATAACATGTGTTTATATTAAATTAATCGAAAATAATTTAATACCGAAAGTAAGAAGTCATTCGGTATATTAGGGGTTTGCGCTAATATTGTTAGGCGACCTCTACCCGTAAAAATGATAAAGAAATGGGGAATACAAGTGTACACAAAGATTAAATTCGATAATTTATACCTTTCTCCACCTAAAACAACAGTTTTCAAGTATTAATTTATTCAGGGTACGCGGACGCTAATCATGGAGTGCTCAAAATTGAATTTTATTTAATTTGAAGGAATCTGTTATTTAATCTGAAGGAATCACGTTCCGAATCTCATGGTGATGTTGTTCCATCATATTCCAATTTTTCAATTTTGTTTTCAACGATTTTGATGTCAATAAGAAAAAACTGCCTGGAGGACCAAAAAAACTCAAAAACTATGAATTACAAGACTTATTGGATGAAAACCCATCTCAAACTTTCAAAGAACTTTCAAACAGCTTAGGAATTCATGAATCAACTGTTTATACGCACTTACATGCGATGGGAACGATCCAAAATAGCGAAAATGGCTATCCCGCAAATCGACTGAAAATAGCATTTTGACCCCTTGTTACAAAAGTTGTCCAAGGATACGTTGCTGCAGCTTGAATGGGAAGTTCTGCCAAACCTAGCGCACTTACCACACATGGTGCCTTCTGATTGTCACTTGTTCAGATCGGTGCAACTTGGCTTCGCTGGCACGCGGGTCCGCAAATTTAAAGAAATGCGAAAATGGGACGATGATTGAATCGCTGAATGCAAGCCAGTGTAAATGCTTTCGATACGATATCGCCTATTGCTACAAATATGATAAAATTTTATACAAAAAGATGGAAACTATTTTGAACATTGTATGTTGCACCAATTTTTTTCAAAAAATGTCTTTTTTAATTGAAAATACTATCACAATTAACGCAAACACATAGTACTGGAAGTGTCACCTTACTTTAATAATAGCGGTATTTAAGTGTAAGCAAAAACAAAGCTGAGTTAAACGGATGAAATTTATCTTTCTATAAATGAAATAGAATTGAGAGTAACTGACTGTACGGGTGATCAGGAAATTCCCAAAGCTACTTGAACATGGACATTTGAAAACTTATCATACATGCAGTAGTTTGAAGCGTTCCCTTCATAGTCTTTTTAAGGCCTTTGAAACCACTTCACTAATATAAAGACGCTTTTGCTATCTTATTGCACAGTTTTATGGTCATTTGCACCAACTTTCAAAACGATGAAATTCTATAGAAGGAAAAATGTTTACAGAACCAAAGGGCTCGTAAGGATGAGGGCATGCATACATTAATAAATTATTTACACGTGTTTTAGGCAGTTACAGCTTTTCATTTTACTATGCAATAAGTTCGCAGCGATTCCAAAAGTATTGGAAGATACACTTAGCTTAGTTCTTGATATGAATATCCTGTTCTACAAAGATAATATATTTATGAAATGATAACAATTGCATATCTGTCACGCTTGCATTTCATATTATTATGGTGAATAAAAGGTTTGTTAAAAGAAGAGGGAAAGAAAGGTAAAAACAAAACTGGGACTAAGTTAAATTTAAATTTTTACCGCAAGTTAAGGACATTCTGGTCAGAATTCGATTGGACTTGATCTCATAAATGGCTTTAAGAAATATTTGCTGTTCAGCATTTTTTATCGATGGAATGCTATGGCGCTTTGCGCATTGTGGGCGCTTTTTTCGGCAGGCTATGTCTGTCGTAATTTTAATCGATGAGGCCTTCACATCTCATAACCGATCGTAAACTTCTGAGTCCACCAAGCGCAGAGCAATGTCTTTCCGCCAAAGCGATTCGGTCTTGCCATCGATGAGGATTTTGTGCCTGGAACTGTGGATACATTTTTTATGTTTAGATTTGAAAAACAGATTCACTTTTCACCCCAAGTTAGGATGCATTCTTACGTATTCTTTGCGCAAAGAAAAAAACGCTATCGCCCAATACTCTTTATTTGGCACAAAAATAACCACTTCTAGAACTTTTTTAACGCAAATCTCCAGATCAACATCTGCTATGAATTGCCAGTTGGCAGAATGAATATTTTTCTTCTGTCATAAAGGAATATTTAATTAACACAAAAACACGGATTTTTGGATTGTTTTGAAAATAAACGAAATAAAAAAATTATATTCGCTCGTGATCGAATCTCTTTATACTCGTCACTGTGAGCCTTAATGTTGTCGTACTCTATGATATAGAATAGGTGCGGATGACTTTTCTATTTTCAGAATAAAAGCGAAAACGCATTGGTGTTCGTCTTGCACTTTACGAACAACAAGCAAAAACATGGAAAACAAGGGTGTTCACAGTTTTTGTTGCATAGGCAAGTGGACGTTGTAAGCGTGTCCTTTGGCCGGTTTGCTTCATTTTCAAATCCTTTTGAAAATATGCAAGCAATATCTCCATTTTGTAAACAAGAGAGTGTTTCCCACTGATACTACACAGGTGGACAGACGGGCATACGGATAGCTGAACAGATGGACAGTCTTAGGCGTGTTCCAAATTTAAAACTGCGCAAATCTTTATATACTTCACGGGCTTTTTCAAGTGTGCTCCTGCGCGTTACAATGGTATTCAAAGGAGCATTAAACTTTAATAGACTATAATATTGGATAGGCGTGGTCAATTTTTTTCATTTTTGTATGGCTCCTACCGCCTCACTCACAGAACGTATGTTCTTCAGATTTTTGTAGATTTGTCTATTATCGTTTATCAGTAATAAGCAAAAAGCCAATGTTTTATACCTTTTGGGAAACAGACATGTTTCCAATCTACGCAGGATTGTAGGCATGTCTTCCAACTGATTTGCCCCATTTTCAATACAAACCTGCGCGCAAAACTTCCAATGTTTCTAACACATTTGGAATCAATATATTCGCTTGTGCGACCAGCAAAGTGCCAAAAACATAAACAGACAGACACGCGTGCCTTAATCAATTCAAAGTTTCAGGCTCAAGATCAAGAACGTATATATTTTATATGATCTCTGAAGCTTCCTTTTGGGTGTTACAACATTACCAAAAAAAAATCCAAATGAGTATGTCAGTGTCGTCAAGTCAGCGACGTAACCTTTTTTAAAACGGTACTTGAAAGTACCGCAGCTCTATTCAGTTAGTTGCAAGGTCCACAAAATTATTAAATTAGTATTTGCTACAATATGTTAAATTGTTGTTAAAAGCAAATTATTTCAGCGAATAGAAACTTACGTGGAATTTTGTGTAAAAACAAAGTCTCTTCAAGTGTGGGGAGTCGGGGCATAATTTAAACAATTAAGAGGCTCTGGATGTCATACAGTGACGGCTGAGTAACAATCTAATAGAATATTAACTAAAGCCTAGCGACAGCACAAGAGTTTCGTCAAATTTAATATCATTCCCAAAAACTTTGACTTGAAAACAAATCTGCGGCCAGGAACGCAAATGATTCGCTATATTATTATATTTATAAAATAAAGGAAGTTTTTTAACAAGGACTTTCTTTTGGAAACATATAAAAGTTCATAAAAAGTTGATACAAAATTGTTTCCTGCAACAACAAACCCGTAACCCATAAAGTATTTTAAGCGAATAATCATAACTTTAGTATTCATGTTATTGTTGTTGTTATTCAATTAAAAATGCTTGTGTCATTTTCGTTCAAAGGAAATCCATCAAATTATTTACATGCAACTATTTACATACATAAAATGTGAGAGCAGAACGCTCTATCTCCTCTTGAAAAGTCTTCTGACGTTGTATATAACACTCACAGCAGTAATTTGATCAAAATCACAGATACGTTACAAATCAAGAGCAGTGCGTTTGCTTATGCTCTTCGTGACTTGGCCGCCTTGTCTTAAAACAGAGCTTACATTGGAGAATTTAATGGCGATTATTACTCCGACATGTCAAATTTGATACCAAATCATAACCGCTTCTTTATGACTAGTGACCAAAGTCACCACTTTGCTCAATACATTTATTCACATAAGGGATTTTTAAAATAAGGTATTATACTAGAAGTAGACGAATAAGTGGTCCGATAAGATGCATTTACTATTAATCAAAAAATGAGTTATCCGAAATAATTACAGGTGATATACTTCTTCGCGCAATAAATTTTCAGAAAGGATTCGTACTCATGTCCCTAATCAATTTTAAAGGAACGGACGCACGTACAGACGCACATGTAAAGAGCATAGTGGACACCTTTTTCTCAGCAGCAAAATCAAAGCCCGCAATTTCGAAAAGTCTGCTTGTAGCTACTAGATGTGCGCTTGGTAATACAGTCCATGGTTCCATTGCACTCTTTCCATGAAAACATAAGCACACTGGAGAATCCGCTTTATCAATGCAGTATTTGGCCCGAATGAATGCTAGTACTGCTGAAGTACCGCCGTCATGTCCTTTACTATGGGCGTCATGTCCTTTACTATAAGCTGACTCAAGTACGGTTATTTCGGTAAAATAATTGGATTTCTAACGTCGGTGCAAAATTCACCTTCAAGTAGCCTACAATTAGTTTTTGACAAACCCTTGTTAATTGAGAATTTTAATGATGAGAATTTTGAGTTAATTGGTAATCTTTCATTTTTCTCCAAAGCGTTTATTCGTTAATTACTGTAGTATTGCATATGTTCCCATTTAAGCAAGTAAATTTCTGCTTCTTGTAATTCATTCGCTGTAAGAGTTTCACGTCAGTTATTTGGTTTCCCGTCTTAATAAGGTTTTAATTCGACGTGTAAATCGGAATACGTAAGCTGTAGCCCGTAGAAGTTGTGTTGTTTTCCTAAACCTCTCTATCTCAATAACCGGAGTGTGTCTTTCAACTCCAACTTCTGGCATGTTGACGTATAAACTCAATGGTCTCTCAATGTCTCAAATGTCCTCCGGAACGGAATCGAGCAAACCATTCCTGGACGCTTTGTTCACTCACAGCATTCTCACCGTAGATTTCATGCATTTTTGGTGCAGCGCTTTTACTCTTTTTTATAGTAAAAACGGTACCACACAGCGTATGTCTGCAAATATTTCACTGATTCTCAAGTCGATACAACTTTTCACATGAGCAAAGAAGCACAAAACTATCTCTGCAGCAAATGTAAGCTGAAATGTCACCTTTGAGATGATCAGGTGAGTGTTGTCCGATATCTAGGCATCAACACCATGCGGGCAATTTTGAGTATGACCATGACCTAATGAAATAATTGGTTATTTCTGTTGATATTTTCTTTTTCTGCTAAACAGTCACTTGCTAAAATTCGAATTTCGATGTCATGCTCTAGAAGGTTCTCATGCTTCTTGGTTAATTTTAGTTTAATGTTAAATTGTGTAAACATTTTTGTGCAATAGATGTGCTATCATTTAAATGTTCGCGAATATTCTTCCACAGCAATTTCAAAAATGTAACACCCATTCACAAATTTTATTTGATTTATGTTTTTCTCCTATAAATCATTATTAGGCTTAGCTTCTGGGTTTATATCAATCAATTGATTCTAAGTTCCAGAAATTCGGTATAACTTGTATTTTGTTATTTCCACAACAGTGTTGAGTACTCCACGCAAAAAATGTCTTTAGGGCTATGAATTTATCATCAATCGTTTGTGTAAAATTTGCAAAACGAGTCCTATGATTAGACAAATTGTTTATTGTTGTTTGACATGGAAGATTATCATCACAGATCGATGCAACCACTATTGCGTTTATTGTTACTATTCTCCTTTCGTACTGAGCACGTAAAACTATTTTCACTCTTTCATATTCGCTCGCATTATGTCCATTACGCAATGCGATTTTACGCAATGTGACTTTAAATTTAAAATCCTTTTTAATTCTTCTGTAATTTCTCGCTGACTACCATTGCCCATTATTATTTTTGTGCTGCGGATGCTGTGTGTTTTTCGCTGTTCTACTGAAACTCACCAGGCGTTCATGTTACATGACGGCCGCAACGTTCTCCACATTTTATATTTGTTGTTTTGCAAAGTTTGGAATTATGATTTTTGCTGGTGGCGGTCTGAAACATATTCCCTTTTTCTTCAATACCGATATCTTGTATTCAATGCCATGTTTGCTTCCATATGCTGCCGTTGAGTGATTGCAGAGTGATCGCAGAATGCAGTATTAATTTATACTATTATTTACATGTAGAGTAAATGCGGTAAGGAATTGTTTGGCTCTCTCTGATAGTGGTGCCATTTCTAATGCTTCTAATTCTTCTTTAATGAAGTTAAGTAAGAAACTTAGTTTTTCCCCGCCTTGACCGCTATCTTTTAACTGTTCTGTTGCAGTATTAACGATTGGATTTTGATACAGATGTGTCTGTGTGTTTTACGTCTGCACCTGGCGTGAAGCCTTAATCAGACGGGTTGCCTACAACCATCGGCAATCGAGGTAAGTTGATTGACGACCCCTCAGGGAGAAAGACAATCCCCATTGAAGGGGGCCTTTCTACCCTGAAGTACCGCAATAGAAGATGGGTGTGGGCCAAATTCTCGCTTAGTGGTCTACGTCGAGGCCTATCTAAGCACCTCTTCAATAGCTCCCCGCGAGACTTTGGGGTAACCACAGCCACCACGAATACTCCCCGAAGGGCCGTACCCAGCAGTCAGGCAAGAAGGCATTCTCCGGCATTCAGATGGGTTGTGTGCATCTTCCTGCCAAAGCAATCCAACTTTGGGCAACCTGACTCCCGTGGACACTCTTTAATTTCTTGTCTTATCGTTCAAAGCAGAACTTACACCAAGCTATACAGCTTTGGGTGATCTCATACTGTACGCTTTTCGCTCTTGCCTTCGGACTCTCCACACATCCCGGACGACCAAGCCTAAGTATCCTTTCTCAAGGGAAATAATGCTTCCAAGGTTGTCGTCGCAAAGCACACACACCCAGCTATGCCCCAGCCCACTTGATATCGCTGGCCATCATTAGATGACCTCCACCAAGAGAACCTAATTGGGAAAGAAATGCTTCCTTTTGTAAAAAAGAAAAGCCCCTTCCGGCTAGACCCCTTCCGCTTTCCAAGAGAAAAACCTATTGCTAGGTTATAGATAGAAGCCTTAAACATTTCTTTGCCATTGACTGTGCGACTCTTAAAACCAAAGGAAACTAAAGAGCCATAATGCAGCAGAAAATGTTTATAGGGAGAACCACGAAAAGGTGAAGGTTTCGGCACATCTATGGGTAAAACCAAGGGACCCCATAGTTTCGCTCCCCAATTTGATACAGTACTTACATTACTCCTATTTAACTTCCTATGGAATTCTATTCGCATTGTCTTTGGTATACATTTTAATAGAATTGAATTAAATAGCCGTTGTTTTCTTGTAATTTTTCCGGGCGCTTAATTAATGTCCGACTGTCCCGGGTTTCGGCACCATGTAGAGAATTTCTTAGTGCTCTTTAACTGACGCTTTCAACGCCGGTCGTCGGCTTTGGCGGTTCGCCATTTATCCAATAATAACGCATTATTTTAATATTAACTTGGAAAAAAGTCTTAAACCGGAAGTAAAGGAACCGTTACTTGTTGCATAAACAACTTCTCTCTCTTAATGAGGTAGAACATGTGTAGGTCTAAAAGTATACGAAATGTACGAAAGATTATAAATCGTTCCCCACATACATTAAGCATTGTAGAGTGCAATGATCGATAATTTGTTAAACGGTTTGATGAGGTTGGCTTGGGTGTGATTATAAAAGCATTGTGCGACACAGCTTTTATTGAGATGAGTGATTGCAAGATCTATTCACATAGCTGATTATGTAAAGATATGAATATATCGATTGGCCTCCACTTCGGTCAGACGAAAAGCTCTACATTTCTTTTTTTAGAAGTCAAACTTACTGACTACAATATGAAAATTCATGATTTGATTCAAATAATCCTGAGGGAATTAGCAAAACACTCATTAAAATGCTAAACTAAAAGAGGCAAGTCTTTATCTCTTGGCTTGGACTATTCGATATACATATGAAGGCTCAATATATTTGTTTGTTGTTTGTATTTGTGTTTAAA
Organism: Glossina morsitans morsitans; assembly: GCA_001077435.1. Classification (NCBI taxonomy): domain Eukaryota; kingdom Metazoa; phylum Arthropoda; class Insecta; order Diptera; family Glossinidae; genus Glossina; species Glossina morsitans. The sequence continues at coordinate 23,743 of CCAG010016058.1, read as the reverse complement.
AGACTAATAAACTAACTTAGCTAGCGGGCTACACTGTTTACTCGTATTACAAAATTTCCAATTTTTAAAGATTGTTTTTTTTGTAAGAAAGTGTGTACCTGATTAAGATACTATGAGAATATTGTTCGCTATCATCATCATCGTACAATGAACACCTTTAATTCCGTAAAGAGTTTCATGGTTTCTCCTCTGAGACTTCGCATGCATGCTTGTTATATGTGTAAACAACAAAAACTTGAAATGTTTTCCTCAAAAAATGCAAACAAGATTTTTAAATAAATTCTTCTCTATAACGCATAGACGTAAGTGAAAATGGACTCCCACTAAGAAATTCGTTGTTTCATTTTTTTTTTACGTTTTCTGTACATATACGTGGCTCTGTGTATATAAGAAATTCTATATATATATTTATGTATGTGCTTAAATTGTTAGCTGTGTAAGATACAATTGAGCGCTCTGTTTACATACGTATGTACGCAATTACATATCTAAGCACGTACATATCATTTAGTTTCCTAACGTTTACGCGTTTACGTTTACCGCTCCCTTTACAATACACAAAGTAGGATATCGTTAAAGCTCATATAAATTTGTCGATTTTTTCCACGTAATCGTACGTGGAATTACAAGTCTCCTAATATGACCAGGGCAAGCATATTTCCGTAAAGTTTGCTTAAGCGTGAAAGTCTAACGTTAAGTCTAAGTGAAACGACATCATAGAATTACGAAATTTATTCATTCTACAGCGAAAGCACTCTCGTCCTATTTCTCGAAGAATAGAAAAGGTAACGACTTTCTTGGTAGTTGTTGGGTGAATCGGACCATGTTTTCGACCACCGCCTATATAAAGCCTTATTTTGAGAAATTGTTGTATGAGCAACGTAGTATTAAAAGAAGTGGTGTAGGGTACTTAACGGTCGGACTGGTCTGTCTACATCTCTTTTGTACCACACGCCACTTGCGGCGGTCATATATTAGGTTTGTGCGAATATATGCAATACCGAGACAGACCCACCTTTTGTTACTCCGATCGATTTAGAATCCCTTCCTGAAACGATTTATGGTTGTCTGTCCGTTTATCATGTTAAACTTACAGTCCGCAATTTTTGAGATACTTTTATGAAATCTGATGCATCTCATCTCCATCTTTTGGTAGCAGCGACGAACGGTACTGAAAATATTTCCGATTACAACACGTTTTTCACTTTATTTTTAAAAGTCGTTATAAGTGTTAAACGAAACTGTCTAGGGTATTTAATGATGGTCCGCGCCCCACTATAATCTTGCGAACCATATGTATCATTAAAATTGTACTAATAATGACGATACCTTCTGAAATATTTCTTTGAAAATCTTTCTATTGGGTTTCCATAAAATTTGCAATTTTCCTCTTGCAATATATCCGAAGTTGTTCTTGATCGTAGTGTTCAGTCGGAAGCCTTTTTTTAAAGCAAATCGCAAATGTTCAAAAGATTGTCCTTTCGGAAACATATCAAACTGAAGCTGTAAACTGCAGCAGCTGGGAAATGGAATCGTATAAACTAACGCAATTGGTTTCGTTTTTCCCATAACACACTTCCAGTTTCTTAAATGTAATGATTTTTGTAATTACTATTTAAAAAACCAAAACAAATTTCTTCGCAGACGAATGTGAATTTTCGTTTCTAATTTTAGAAATTATTTAGCTTCTGGCGCAAATTGGTTATGGTTAATTTATACCTAATTAAAATTTTTATGATTCTATTTTATTGCGCGTAATATTTTTTTAGTAATAAAAAAAAGAAGTTAAAATGTTGTATAAAAATGTTGTGTATTCTGCTATGCCTTAAATACTATTTTATATAAACAATAAAATAAAACAATAAAGTGCAATAAAATACAAAAGTATTGAGCCCCTAAAAAGCCAAAATTCTTACATATATATATTATGTTCAACTTATGGTATCGCGAAATCAAGACAAATTGCCTGAAAGCTTCTAGTTTTAAATAAATAATTTTGGGTTAATGAACTGAAATGTGTAAAATGGGTTTTCTATATAGAGTTATCTTCTTGTGATCATGGATAAAAACTTGACCTCCTTAAGTTTTCAACATATAAGATATTCAGTAGTACAATGCCTTCTATGGAGTTTTCTCGATTGAAAGCAAAAAGCCTAATTTTATTTTTAATACCTTGAGAACTGACCATTGTTGCTTTGAAAGCGTTGCTGCAGCATTTGTTCCCAGCTCTTTAAGTCTTAACAACTTCTCTACACTTCTCTACAGTGTTGTTAAGTCAAGCAGGTATTTAATTTTCAAAATTAACTTAGAAAATGATCAGATGCTTGGATATAGTTTCACGTGAAGGCTGTTAACCGCAATTGCCGGTACTTTCTCCAACAATGCTTCGTTGTAGGAATCTGCAGTAACAGTTGCAGTCGGCTTTAGCAACTCGTAGTGCACCACACCTCATCCTATGGGCATTCGTTTGGAATGTCGTGGCATGAGCTAAAATTTAGTTGTGAATAGCGTTCTCTTTCTGCTCTTGCTATAAATTTTGATATCATTTATTTTCTTCTATGCGGTATTAAATAATGAAGTGGTAGCGTTCGAAAAACGCATCCACTACGTAAATTAAGTAAATAGCTTTTTGTATTTATATTATATTTAAAATATCTTACACAAATTTCTTATAATTTTATTTTCTTATTTCTGATCGCAGGGCTAATAAATCTTTGGATCAAGTCAAACGCAGAGTATTTACAATTTCAACATGGCAAGATAGTATACGGGTTGATATAAAAAAAAAAAAACACAAAAAACTGGCACTCTTTTTGGGAAATCGTACCCGAAATAACGTTACACTTGAAATAGCAAACCAACCAACAGTAAATTGGCATTAAATTGAAAGAGAAAACGGGAAGGAAAAAGAGTAAGAAGGCGCACTTAAGACATTTAAAGCAACTGACGCAAAACATAACAACAATAGTAGATCCCGCATAGATTTCATCAGCACGCATCAATAGCATCAACAATTAAATAAACAACAACAACAACAACAACAACAGCAATAATAATAACAACAATAGCAGCACCTGGATAAATAAATGCTTGCCGTTAATCATAAAATTAGTGACGAGCATGACGGAGAAGCTTATTAGTTTGTTGCACGCATTATGCGAACACACATTCACACTCTCAGCTTTTCCAACATCCCGCTTGATCATACACTCGCACGTAAATCAATGAGTAAAACTGGAAAAATTGCAAATATCGTGTAAATGCGAACATTAAAAAAGCAAAACACAAAAAAAGAGTTAGGTAAAGAAGCAAACGTTTAAACCGAATATTATATTAATTGAATTGCTTGTGACACACGCACCGCTAACACTCTCACAAGCACATATATATATATATATATATATATATTATTACAAATAAATGTATATATGCCCATAACGAGATATCGCTTACAATATTTTCTATAAACAAAAACAAAAATGATAATTCAAACCACTTACATATAATTTAAGCAATAAAAATAAAAAAGAAACATAAACAGAAAATTAAAAATTAGAAAAACGTTGGCAGAAAGTCATATACCTAGTAGTTCCTGTAAGAAAAAGAGAAGCTTCCCTTAGTTCCCCAGGATAAAATTTTAATTCGCATTTGAAAGCAATTTGCACGCAAAACAAAAATAGCAAAGATTCCCTCAAAGCACTCACAGACATACATTCACAACACGCTCAATCACGGTGTCCATCACGCAACGCCACCACCCGCTACTGTAAAAGAACTTAAACCGTCCAAAGTCAAAGCCAAAACCAAAACCATACGCTTAAGAATAAACGCTTGAAAGTGTTATCCTATATCTGTAAAACGCTATAAGGCGATCGAGTGACCATCACTGTATCACTTGCCAAGAAAGGAATTCCAATGCAACTTTTTTTATAAATATCCGATAAGACTCTTCGAATAATTGACTGATCCCGTCTTCTATTTGATAACGAACAACAACAACAACAACAAATTTACACGTAATATATATCACAGCCAGCATTTAAAAACGAGGTGGCTTTCTGCAGTTTTACAACCGCTAGGACACATCCTAACAAATTTTCGTGTGCATGTCCTTTACATTGCGTAAGCAATATAATCAAAGAAATTCAATGGGATCAATTTGTGATCGGTCGTTTACACAAATTATGTGGAAGCTGTGCTTGCTCTTGGCGTGTTGTACAATAACGCTCACACTGGCCGCCGATGATGAAAGCTTTAGCAACTCGACAATGTTAAAGCGTCTTCATGATGGCGACTATGACGATGATATGCTGATGGTTTCATCACGTGGATCTGAGAACAATGACAATGAAGAGGATGGCGTCTGTCCGGACGGTCTAATGGTGGCTGCATGGAGACCGCAAAAAAATTTATCAACAGGCGATCGAGTTGCACGGGGCCTTGTTTACTTTTTCGTTATGGTCTACTTGTTCATAGGCGTTTCAATTGTGTCCGATCGCTTTATGGCGGCAATTGAAGTGATCACGTCCAAGGAGAAAGAAGTTATTATTAAGAAGAAGAACGGTGAAAAACAAATAGTGGTGGTGCGAGTGTGGAACGAGACCGTTGCCAATCTCACCCTTATGGCTTTGGGCAGTAGCGCGCCTGAGATCTTGCTTTCGATAATTGAAATGTTTGCAAAGAAATTCCAAGCTGGTGATCTGGGGCCAGGTACAATAGTGGGTTCAGCAGCGTATAACTTATTTGTCATCATTGCATTGTGCATTGTGGTAATTCCGAAAGGCGAGGTCCGCAAGATCAAGCATTTGCGTGTGTTTTTTGTAACTGCAACGTGGTCGGTGTTCGCTTATATATGGCTATATTTGATTTTGGCTCAGATATCCCCAGGTCGTGTCGAGGTATGGGAAGGACTACTAACATTCATGTTTTTCCCTGCCACCGTATTGACGGCATACATAGCCGATCGTCGTCTGTTGATATTTAAGTATTTAGATAAAAATTATCGGATGAACAAGCGTGGCGTTATTGTGAGTGCCGAGGGCGACGCAGCTCTCGAAATGGATCAACAGCAGCAAACCGATAAATTAGCTGCAGACAGTGATGAAATGAGAGAATTCGATGAGGCGCGACGTGAATACATTTCTTTGCTAAAGGAGTTACGCGCCAAATATCCACAAAGTGATCTGGAGCAATTAGAAATGATTGCACAAGAACAAATGATTAATCGAGGCCCCAAATCGAGGGCTTTTTATCGTATACAAGCGACAAGAAGAATGGTCGGCAGCGGTAATATTATGCGTAAAATACAAGAGCGGGCTCAAAGCGATCTAAATGAGATAAAAGCTCAATTGCAACGAGTCGATGTTAATGTTGAAGACGATGAAGCCATGTTGCGTGTGTTCTTCGATCCCGGCCATTATACGGTGATGGAAAGTTGTGGTGAATTCGAAGTACGCGTAATGAGACGAGGCGATTTATCTGGTTATACGACGGTTGAATACGAAACGGAAGACGGTAGTGCTGAGGCTGGTAGTGATTATGTGGGTAAAAAGGGTGTGCTCAATTTTCCACCCGGTGTGGATGAGCAACGATTCAAAATTGAAATTATTGATGATGACGTTTTTGAACAAGACGAACATTTCTATATAAGGTTAAGTAATCCCTCAGATCCGGCTATATTAGCGGTACCCAAAGTGGCTACAGTGATGATTCTTGACGACGATCACGCTGGCATTTTTGCAATTACACAATCTTCACATGAACTCACTGAATCGGTTGGTGTCTACGAGGTTAAAGTGCAACGTTATTCGGGTGCGCGCGGCAAAGTCCTCCTTCCCTATTGGACGGAAGATGGGACCGCCAAAGCAGGCAAAGATTATGAACCGCAAGAAGGTCAACTTGTTTTTGAAAATAACGAAACTGAGTAAGTAATTACTTTAATATTTGCCTTAAAAACTTTCCTCTTAATACGATTGCAAGCTAAGTTCATCAACAATATTTCGTCATTACAACATTATTTTTAACGGTGAACGGATTCTATCCATATGTTAAATAAAAATAGCATTTTTTATATGTATACTGTGTCGAATGAAAAACTCATGCTAACCACTGAATTTTTTAGTGCTTATTTAGGGCCATTTTCAAATAGTCCTCCTTTTTTTTAACGTTCTCCGTGGAGGATAAAAATGGCTATAAGCAATTCATCGTTACCTTTGACATCGACATAGTTAAGAACATTTAGTTGTTAATTATATCTACGCGTAGGCCTAGCCTCGGTATATGTATTTGCTAATCAGGCCCAAGTCTGGAACCGTTTATTCCCCGTTTATTCAATTTTGGAAAATTGTACGCATAATTGCGTAAACATCTGCCCGGTTTGAAAGTGTGGTAAGTTTCAGGAAAGTATCATATGCCATTCCGCCTAAGGTACATAGACAAATTCACTTTTGTAGTGAGTACCGGATATTTGCTTTAAAGTGAGCTACATTTGTTTTTCTCCTATAAGAGTGGAAAACTTTTAAAAAACATGAGAAAGCTTTTTGTAAAATTCAAGTATCGTCCAACTTATGCGTGCATGTGTCGGTATTGTTAATGGCTACATATACATATAAAAAGAATTGAATTTTAACTATAACCTGTAAATGTTACAATTAATGGATTAAAATTTTATGGAATCTATATAAAAATCAGAAAAATTTATATGTTTAACAGGGGATTGAAATTTTTTTCTTACATCGTTCATATTAGAAAGAGAATACACAACAAACAAGAAATTGTTATTAAATTTTTATTACAATGGTTTTTATTTGACGGTTGATACATATGCGGGAATGGCATCATATCGATCTTATTATTAAAAGCACCGCTATTTTATTCGTTCATTCGTTTACCACATTCATAGTTTAGTTACAATGTCTTCTAACTAAGAATAAACTAAGAATCGGTTTTAATTAATTACATTACGATTAAGTAACGTACAAAATTATAATAAAAACAAGCATTAGCTAGTAGGATGACGCCGTGTTACTATAGTCGGTATCAAATGTATGAGTCATTGTATAATTTACATAATTTACACAACTGTTGATGTAAGTGATAACAGGTCCAGCATTATAGTAGAGAAAAGAAGAGTAAAGATGCGTAATTTCTAGTGGGTCTTTTAGGCACATGGAAATCAACCTGATGACCTGATAGGAATGAAGCGTCCACTTAGACTTATATCAACTTGGCTAAGATACTGTGCTCTTTGTCTTTTGCGCATTTTTCACAAACACCCATGGAAGGCTTTGTGTTGCTGAATTGGTCAAAAAAATGCCTTTTAAGAAAAATTCTTATTTTGCTGATTATGATTCAGGGCTCATGGCCCTTGATCGGGGAATTCGACTTAGAAACGGTAGGATGTTGCTTCATTTCTTCCTTCACAAAAGAGATCGTTAAGTGCGCATATCGATGCCCACAATTTCACGTTTATTGTACGCTTCGTTGAACGCCATGGACTAAAGCAAACTTCCATAACAATACAAGCGGATAGTTCGCTGCTAACTCTTGTACGGTATTATTATTGACTTTCGCGAGTTAAACGACATAACCTCAATGACTTTTTTCTCTTTCCATTTGATAATAAAGTGCTTTGATGAAGAAAGTGAGACTTTCATAATTTTGTGCAGAGCTTTATTTAAATGATTTTTGATACAAATCTGACAAGACTTAAGATGACGAAAAGAGAAATGTCGTGACATAAGAAAACATAGGTTACCATATCAAGTGTTGTTTTGTTTATGTTCCTGAAGTGAATTCTAAGACCGTAATAGCCATTTTTCTTACAAACCGTCGGATACAAACAAATCGATCGAGTGTTCGGCAAAGTTTTTGCCGTGCATTGTGGGGATTCTGATGCGTATTCTAGTATAATATACTAGTACTCGACTTTATATTCACCTGTTGCGGAATTTTGCCCCTCCTTCTGACCATATCTTCATATTAATTAAGAACATATTAACTTAATAATTAATCATAATAGAAATTTTATGGCTTTATCTGAAGAAACAACAAATGAATAATCGAAATTCTTTGAAAAGTTGTATACTGGGAAATTTGGACATATTTATAATTTATGGACAATTTCCTTTTCACTTGGTATGTATTCCCTGTTCTTCTTTTATTTGATCACTTAAAAGTTAATGTCAGCGATAATAGGGTTTATATTAAACATTTTGTACTATCAATGAATCCAACGAAGTAACGAATCAAGCAGCTACAGCTAACCAACCAGCCCCAGTTACTACAGAAATAATCAATCTAATGGTCGTCGTCATTATCATCAGCAAACACATTCGGTGGTTGTTGGTATTGCGCTTACTGTGTGTGTGGTGTCGGTAGCCTTTGGCATTGCTTTGGTATTATATGGAAACCATAAAATTTTAACCTGAATGTCATGGAGAAGCAATGTTATGTAAACACAAATATTTAACATTTCCGTTTTTATTTAAATTCGTTTTTCTCACTATTTAACATGGGACCATAGCACGTATGTGCGCGGATAGTCACACTCATAACAAACAATCGCGTTAATCAATATCGTGTGTGTATGAGCGGAATATAGCAAAAAAAAAAAAAAAGAAAAATTCAATGAACGTTTGGGGAATAACTTAAGCATATGACTTCAAAAACCTTGCAAAAGCAATATTTAATGCACAGTTTGCGGAGTTCCCTCAGGATGAATCTGATGTGAAATTCACAATTTTCGCTATTTGTTATTAATGAAGCAAAAAAAACTTTAACCATATGTTACAGTGTGGTCCATGACATAATGATGTACTACACATTCCAAGCTCTTTTTTCTCTGAATCAATCCCATGACTCACTACGAAAATTTGTAATTGGTTGTCAATCGTACACAAATCTATACATAAACTTTATCCTAAGATTGTCAAAATACTTTTGATCCATTACGTTAACCCTTTTTTAATACCTCGTGGTACGTGTCCTGGACTTAGACTCACTTTTAATTAACAAATATCCTGACTGTTTCTCTCTCTGTCTTCTGGCATTTTGTATGCTCGGAAATCAAAGTGCGGAGCTAACACTCCATACATGATTGATCAGATTAGATCTCATCAGAGAGTAATAAGGAAAAATTAAAACTCCATTTGTATTTAGTAATGCACAGCTTACTGCAGACATCGATCTGAAATATTTATACCGAGATTTTTAAGAAAAGAACTTGGTCGGCAAATGCATTCATTTAGCTTACAATGAACTCTGCATTTGAGTTTGAATGGTCTTATCGTTGCACCTATGTAACATACTATGGAGAATGCATCCAACGAAGTCTCTGTAATTGTCACTGATTGTCTATGATGTCGAAACTCCATCAGTGCATTTTTTCTATCGTCCTTCGAATGAATTTGACGACTGAAAAATCGATCTATTAGTTTGCATGCGCTTAATAACATTTTGAATTTTTAACCCTTACCTACCCTCACCTACGCCTGTTCGCCTAACAACGTGTTCATTACGTTATTAACTCTGCTTTATTAAGTTTAATATGTTATACGGGGATAATGTTAAATTAAGCGGGTTATTACTTCAGTGCATACATCTCCCTCTTTACGCGGCAGGTAAATTGATTCACCATCAACTCGTATAGAACAAAAAAGAAAATTCTTGTATGCAAAATCTTGTAGATCGCGAACTTCAAAATACCAACATAGCTTCAATTTTTTAACGCCTAAATGGTAACGTGACCTTGCAGGTACAAACTTGCGGATCAGTTTTTGGAATTTATTTCCGAAAGAATAAAAAGTCTAACGAAACCTATTTTTAAATGTATTTGTGAATTTCTTAAAGGCTTAACAAAATTATTTTTAGTAATTTTCTTGAAAGCTGCATAGCGTTGCAGCCTTACTGCCCAAACACCCACTTTTCCGTTGAATCTCCTCGGGCGAACCATTATAGGCGCTTACACATCTAACATCAATCCCTAGCTCAGCTTTATTCACTCATTCTTATTCATTCTGGTAAAGTATCTGCGATTTTTTTTTTAAATATTCTTTTTATTAAAAAAACTATTTATATTTTTGACAAAATTTATCGAATAGCGAATCGATCAAATCGAATAGCCAATCCAAAAAAATAGTAGGTGTGTCACAAACATTAGGGAACATTGCTATGAAACTTCGTCTCGTATATGACAACAGTAGCTTTGAAATTGAATCACGTTAATGAAATGGCTAACTTACGAAGCATAGTTTCGAGAACGAAGGCGATTATTATTTTAAATAGTCGCAAACTACTCGAAAATACTTTTAAGTAATGATTGCATACGTGAAAAATTGATTGACTGACCTTGACCCACATAAATAATTAGACCATCAAAAAGTATTTGGAAGTAACTATTAAGCATTTAAAAAATCTTCATCTGAGCCCTGCACTACCTATTATTATCATTACCATTTTATACGATAGATCTTTTTTTATGAATTGGTGTAACATTACTTTCATCTCACTTCATTAAATTCTGTTTTGATCAAAACAACAACAAAAAATAATGAATTGACCTTAAGTTGAAAAAGATCCGTGCAAAAAATCAACGTTCGCCTTTTTGGAAACTTTTGGTACCAAAAACCACGAAAGAATAAAAAGAATGCACAATGTGTACCGCGTAAAACGAGGGCTATGTGTATTTTATTCTTCGTATCTACGCTACATTTTGAGAATGCTTCCACAAACATTGGCAGCATATACATACTAATGGCGGGTGATTTAAGCTTGAGTAAGTTACCGTTCATTCCACGCCATTCATTTATTTTATGCATTCTTCATATTCAGACATTCTATGGATGAAAGCAGAAAATGATTTCAAAACAATTTTAAGTGATTTGCTCACAAACGGTTCCCTTTTTCTCATCATTGGTGTGAAAGCAAAACGATTTTCTTATTTTATTTACCTAAAAGATATTTGCGAAAATGATATGTCGAGCGTAGTTCCGGCAGTTGTTTCGCTTTTATTCTATCCTGGCCCATTTTTATTAAGCGGTTATTCGGTGGTTTAACACTCTTCTGCTCAGTTAATACAAAAGATTCCATTAAATTGAAAAAAAAAATAACTCGAGTAAGAGTAAATTGATCTTTCAAATTCGATAGCACTACTTTTTCGCGATTTACGACTAATGTCCAACTATCATGAAAATTTTATCTTGAAACTTTTTTATAGCCTAAGCAAATCTGCACAAGGTGTTGCCAGTAACAGTAAATCAATAAGCAGAGGTACTGGTAAGCTACTTAATGGACGCATTAACGACGCGTCGAAAAATCGTTCATATTAATGATAAAAGCTAATTATGTAATTCATTTGGCCGAGTGCATCTAAGCTCCCGTTAATTTTCTGATATTTAAATGGAATCAAGTATTATTGTCACTAAGAGCACAACAAAACACAGACTTATCAAAAGGATTGAAAATTTTTCCGATCGGATTACTAACATATATCTGAATATATCTAACTGATAAGAAGTTTTCCTCATAGCTTTCTTTCTTTTTTAAATTCTGATAATATGGGCCGTTCTTATAAACGATTTTGATTGGAACTAAAAAATTGCGTTTGGGTTTGGAGAGAGGAACTCTCGACGCCATACAAATCGACGAATACAAAATTTCGTACATATGTCTGATTAATGCTACTATGACTTCAATGAAGAGATTCACACAGACAGCGAAATGTAGAGACAGAGAAATTTGTGTCACTGGAGGCCCAATAGAGCCACAACAAAGAAGGTCCTTTTTAATCTTAGACGATTGTATCTCATACCTCAATAATATTCGCTGGTTTGATTACATTAGGAAGTGAAAAAGAAAAAAATAGGGAAAACTTTAACTCTATGTATGAATGTTCAGGAAGAAAACAAAATTTAATTTTTAACAAAATAAAAGTGAACTTTTTCTAATTAGCCATTTTACTACTCAGTAATCAAATGGAGAGGTATAAATTTTTGAAATTTGGAGAAAAATATTCCACTAACTATTACAAGCAAAAAGTGTATATTTTCCTTATTTATTTACCCATAATAAAATTTGAAAAGACAACAATACTGAGCCACTAATAAAAATCAAACTTTTGTAAATACTTGGAAGAAGAAGAGACATAAAAAACAAGTGAAATTTTATTTTAACTAGAAATTCCAAAAGCCGAGGAAAGAGAACAATGCCAGAAACACATATATACTCATATACTTAATTATGTAATTGTACTTAAGAGATAGAAGAACCAACTGATTTCATTTTGTGTGCAAACTAAACTCGAGTAAGAACAGACATCGAAATGCTTAGACGACTAGTGTTGCATATATATATATATATATATATATATATATAGACAACAAGCAACCACTCTCTATCAACTCAACTACCCTCTATTCTACATTATGATATTGATACCGTTTAGTGGCACACCATAACAACACAGCAACAAAAAGTCAAAAGCAATTTTTATTTCCCAATTGCTCTTTTTTCCTTTTTTATTTTTCTTCTTCTGTTTTTATTTTCTGTCATTGCGTGATTGTTTGTTCAAGAGAAATTCGTTCCACTTAAAAAAAAAAATGATAAAAATGAAATGGCAGACGATTTAGTTGTGTTATGCGTTAATTGCTCCTTGATGACCAATTGGAAAACTGTAGTGTTTTTAATGATTGTGGTGACGCATATATTTGGTACTCTAGTCAATTTAATCTCATTAATGGTCTCGTGAGTATTTCCATGTGAAGATTCTTTACTTAAGCAGTAGTATAATGGATTCAATTTTGAATTTTGCTTGAGTTGATTAAATTGCACATACACCTAATTCTCTTTTTACACGCTAGATACGTTCCCAAAAAATACGTGTAAAAAAAATCGTGTAAAAAGAGAATTAGGTGTAAACAATATTAAAAAGTTCTTGTTAGAGTTCACTTAATTTATTTCGTGCTTACACATTTTAATTCATTAAATATTTTATAAAAAATAACTTCTACTTTGGAAAAAGGGAATTATATCTGAAATTCATAAATATAAAATCGCGTTATAACAAAATAATTCGTGTAAAAAAAGAAATTTTTTTTCTTTTGAGCACGTGTTAAATCAAATTCGTGTAAAAAAAATCGTGCAAAAACAGAAATTGGTGTACATTCTGATTTTCTTTTGTTTAAACAAGTAAGAACATTATAGTGGACAACGTCCGTGACCGTTAAATATCCTACACCCCTCTACAGTTATTCATATAACGATCTTTCTAAATAAGGCGTTGATCTCCAAAATGTGTGAATCGTGATCACTTCGTATTTTGCTGAGTTTTTATTAATTAGCCACAAATTTTCACTAAATGTTGGTTGCAGTTTTTTTTATGTGTGTCTTTTGCTTCGGAGTGGAAAATTATTTGTGTTCTCTTTAGAAATGCTGTTCTTGTGTGCTTAGACTTGTTGTTAAACAAGCAAACTATAATAATGAGGTGCGGCCCAGTGTTTAATACCCTACATCACTTTGCTTAATATAACGAACTTTTAAAATAAGTCTTTATATTGGGATTAGTCGAAAAATAGTGAACGTCCTTGACTCAGGACATACCAGTGCGCCAAATCTCATCAAAAAATCTCAAATATTGCGACTTGTGGGCAATAGCATGACGGGCAGATAAACTTAGATCGATTGAAAAAGTGATTCTCTATCAGTCTCAAGGAGCGCAAATCACATGTAGGGTATAAAAAGTGAATAACACATTTTAAAATATCGATTGAAATGATTTATTACGGTTTTAGTTCGTGGAAAGGTATTCGCACATCAACTAGAATTTTTTTTGTTTCCTTAGAAAAAATAATTTTCATCATTGATTAGTGTATCACGACTTTCGTAAAACATTTTTTTTTAATTATCCTAGAACCCCTTCGTTCAATTTTTCCTAGAAAGAGGGTTCCATGAGGGTTGCATTGACTGCTGACTGTTTTGAAGGCTGCCTTCTTTTTAAAGTTCACCAGAAACAAACAAACTAACCCTGACCTAAGAATATATATAGATATCAAAATAGAAAAGAACCAGCTTTTCGATCAATATGTTCAAGATCAGCCATTAGTTAAAGATCGACATAGGTAATCCTTACGATTATTCTCAAATATTTCTAGAAAGTGCGTGGAAATGCTATCTTTTTAGTTATCTGTTTAGCTATTTATTACTTACGGATTACGTAAGCGTTGTACCACTTGTGGGTTCATTAAGTTTGTGCGGACGTATGCACACCCAGACGAGCATGAAATTGACGAGTCTTTTTTTTTACCGGTCGATTCGGATTCACTTTCTGAATTAATCTAAGCTTGTCTGTCCGTCCGATGTTTGTCCATGTGTTATTGTGTTGTGTAAAATTTGATAGACGCACGTGTTTTGGACAAAGGCCGTTATATTTTTCAGAGCTCTTTCGTAAGAGCGAGTTAATCATCTCCTCGTTCATCAGTGATAATTAATTGCTTACTTAGGTTTGCCTATTTTATTATTATGTTCACCGCCGATCTATCGTTACTTTATTATCCTCGCAACTCTAAGGTTAGCTTAAAAATACTTGCCGCGTTCGCGAAGTAAGCTTCAGACGCTGTAGGCTATAATGTATATGTGTTTTTGACTAACGTAAAGTGCTAAGTTGATCTAGGCATGTACGTACGCACATAACCGTTACAAATAATCTCACGGTCGCAATAACTAGGATACCGGCTCAAAACTTGGCAAAAAAAGGAAGTTCTTGCAGGCAGATTGGTATTGAAAAGGGGTACAATCGCTTTAAAGATACGCTTATAGTGTAGAATGTAGTGAGACAGACAGTCTCCGTTTGGATATTTACGCTTTACTTACAAACTACAACAGACACAACAATAATAAAAATTGCCCTGTTGGTGATCCCTTTGTACATGTATATGAATGAAAAAATTTGACAAATCCATATTGTAGAGTACAAAAATTTCATCTTTATACCCATCACCGAAGGATGAGGAGTATATTCATTTTGTCAAAACGTTTGTAATGCCCAGAAGGAATCTTCAGAGAACCCACAATGCATATATATTCTTGACCAGCTTCAAATCCTAAATCAATTTGAACATGTCCGTCTGTACGTCTGTGTAATGTCTGTTGTAAACATTCTCCTGGCCGCAAAAACGAAGCTATCAACGTCAAATTTGGAAATTCTTGCACGCAAGTTTGTATTGAAAATGGGCTAAATTCGTCGGAGGACACGCCCACAGCACCACATAGACTGAGAACGCCTCTGTTTTTCAAAGGGAATAAAAAATAGGTTTTTGTTCATTACTCATAAACTATAGCAAATGAATGTACAAAAATTTAAACGCTTATTCTATGAGCGATGCCGTGCATTTGTAAACGAAAATGGAAAACATTACCTACACACCTACACAATATTATAGTGTATCAAAATTTAAATGTTTTTTCAATACCTTTATAACGCGCAGAAACAAGCTTCAAAAGCCCTATGAAGTATATAAACTCTTGGCCAGTTTCAATCTTGGCATGCACCTAAACATGTCCGAATATTCGTCTGTCCAGCTGTCTGTTTGCGTAACTTTGTAGTATTTGTGGTAAACATTCTCCACTTGGCGAAAATGAAGATATTGCCTACAAATTTGCAAAAAAATTTGGAATTGACCTAAACTTTTCAAAGGACATGCCTATACGACAAAAACTTTTATTTTTAAAATAGAAAAAATCACCTTCGCCCACTCCATATTATAGAACGTCGAAATTGAGTTCTTTTACTCTTTTTGTTTTTTTAAGAAGACGGTCTTGGGTATAAAAGAGTCGGTCCCGACCGCATTTCATTTTCTCATTTGTTTTAGTTTTTTTTTTAAAAACACTTTAAGACAAAAATTCATCCGTGGCGGAATATCGTCTTATTTGTTTTTTTTTTTTTTTTTTGTTACTTTGTCTATGTTTTAGTTAAATTCTTATAAATTATTCACAAGCCATAAATCATTTACTGTCGGTAGTGAATTGTATAATTCATTAAATAAATTATTTTCACATTGAAAGTGCAGATGTGCATCGATAGCAACTAATCCGAATAACTTACCCAAGCGGGTAAAAGCACAGCTGCATACTTATGACTTATATGGGAATTACTTCATTCTTCTTAATAACTCTGTGAATTAAATTAGTTTTGCGAAAATGCGCGCAGGCCCACCTATCCATAACCATTGTTTTTTATATGATCCTCCTCTTAAATCAAAACAATATGCAAAGCTTTAGTCATTACTCACTGGGAATTAAGCAGCGAGAGGCAACTTCTCCAGAATTTTAATGTTACATTAAAATTTTGTTTAATTAAAAAAAATACTTGCATGGGCGGGAGCCTCCAAACTTTGCTTGGAAGCCCTCCATCACATACAGCGAAAGGCTCAGACGCTCACGGACGACGGAAGTGCGTTCGAAACTCTCGATAACCTTGAGCATCAGCGTAATGGGGACTGGGGACTCGATTCGATACGGATTCGAGCATCGTGTATCCTTGCCTTTTTTTGGTCAACAGACAGCAAGTTGTCCTTTCATCTTCCTTGGAAGGCCAATCACAAAAATCGTAAAAGCCTTTGGTTATTTTCAAGAATTTTCCTAAGGGGAGTATTGTACGCTCACTTAACTTACGATGTATGCAATAAATAAAATATTTCTTTATACTTGGAAGAAGAAACTAATGTTTTTCCGATAGGTAAAGAATAGATCGCACACTTATAAGAACAAAGGTAAGCCATGCACGAGGAGAATACCATAAACAAAAGTATTCATGGTAAGTAACTTATGTAATTAGGCCGTAGATGTTTAGAAATTTTTACAAGTTGGATAATATTCCAAATACTCCAGGCTTTGGCCGGTGAATCACAATTGCTGTCAATTAAATCGAATTTTCAAATGATTCGTAATACCGTGACAGGGACATAATGGAGGAAAGGAACGTAATTTCGTTATTAACCTGTCAAGTGTTTGGAGATATTTTTAGTTTGAAAATTACTCGAATTTCGTTACTAACTTCTTCGTATACCGGTAAAGGTACGTCAGATGAATGCAAAAGCAAGGGGGCTTAAAAGAACTCCACCATTCGATTCAGAATCATTGGCGCAATCAATGTAGACATGCCCGTCCGTTGGTGTGTCTGATCTCTCCTTTGCGTTCGAGCTACACGTCACAAAACTTTAAAATATTTTAATGAAGGGAGGAAGGTTTACTTTCCTACACTTGAGAAGATGGGAATAACTCTAATTATAACTGTTTCCAACGTATAAATTAACTTATTTGATACTCAGCACTGTTCAACTATGGACCTTATAACTTGTCTCTGTATATAATCGTCACTATATTCTCTAATTTAGTTTCTTTCACCTACGGAAGTGTTTTCAAATTAGTTTTGATGCTTTATATTTATTTCTTCGCCTAACGATTTCGTTTGTTTTTGTAGTAAAACGTTTTCATCATAAAAAAAAACTTTGCCCATCTGAACAAAGTTTTCCACATCTATTTAATATTCATAAATACTATTACTTCGCGGTTTTTGTCGACGAATTTTGTAAGCTACAGCGTTTTTCCTACGACGACTGTTTCGAAATGAGGCGTTATTTGACAATTATCCGATCCAACCTATTGTTAGTCTGGTACCAAAATGAGTTTGAGTCGATTCAAAAAATAATCCCACATCGATCGCTATAGTGAAAGGAAGTTTAATTTGCCTCCATCTGGATGTTACATACGTATCAGAGCTGGCGTGTAGAGTATATGGTGCATAAATTGAAACAAGATGAAGTGATGACTTTTATATGATACCGTTCCTCCTATAGTTAAGAAGAAGCTATTTATAGTGATGGATTGCATTGAAAATATGAAAAGGAAATGTAGGTTGAAAGGAAAACGCATCCAAAATCTTCAAAATTACTTTCTTGTCAACTTATTAAATTTTTTATTGCTCAAAATGAATTATAAGGTCAAGGCAAATGTCTCTAAATGTTTGAAAACCCCAATCTTAAGCGTGTTCGCGGACACAAACCAAGTAAAACAATTGAATTTCAAAGATTTCATTTAAGCGAAATCGTCTGTTATTGTTTATTAATATTATTTAGTCAACTAACCATCATATATATGCGTAAAATTGTTTGAAATTCGCACTCACACATATGTGCGGGTGCATTTGTGTACGTCATGTGGCTTTTAACTTCTTAAGTAACAATGGTTCGATATGTAGATTGAATAAATTTCCATAGAGCGATAGTACTATTTCACGGACCACACAAACTATTGTTAAGGTCTACTACACATACCTCTGTATAGGCGTATGTATAAGTATTTGCATATGGCCGTGTATATATAGTATTGTATTGTAATTTATATCGCATGCATAACAATGTCGGCATATTTATGTATTTGTTCGTGTACATTGTGTTTTCACACACACACACACACACGCGCATAGGCATATACACATGAACATGCATATAGAGATAAACACATATGCATACATGCACACATGCCCACATGCACATACACATGCATATATGAATTGTATTGTTTGCTTTTGTATTATATGTCGGCCGCTTTTCTGCTTTTAATTTTCTTCATTGTTTTAAACGCCATTCATTCTCTAACTTGAATTGTGCTAAACTGAATAGAGGCAGCCAGCAACAGCCATCAACTTGTTAACAATTGCCCGATGTCGTTAGTCGATGATGGTGGTTCGATTTTGTCTCTCCGAGCTTTCGGTGCCACTTAGTGCCAAATATCAAACGTGTGTAATTCACTTGTTCACTTACTTAAAATTGACTTTTCATCAACACTCGTTCGCTCGCCCCTTATGCATTTTTCATTTATTATTAGTTTTCTGAAATTTTGTCAATGCTGGCCCTTCTCGTAAATATGACGTAAGCACCGCACATGTACTCATGTCCCTGCAATAAATACACATATCTGTTACGTATGTATTATTATAAGCAAATATATGTGCTCGTGTGTCTTCATTGAGAAAACCGGAAAAGAAATTTGTATGTATTCAGCAGAGGGCATTAATTTATGCTTTTTTTTCTTCCTGTAATTATAATGTTTTGACTGCGGAAATCGCAAAATGTTTTCAACATTTACTGAGCAAGCAGACAATATGTTTGTGCGTTTGTGCGTTTGTTTAAATCTGCATAAAATTGTGGTAAGATTTGTGTGTGTTTACGTTATAAGTAGTTGGATGTTAATATAATGGTCGGTATGTGGGCATAAAAATACATACATAACTTACTATTACGTACAACATACGTTGTTATAAATGCCATTGTCGACCATTGTTTTATGCGTGTCACCTCTGGTGTAAAGGAAATTATGTGGTTAATGTCATGCAAACGCTCTTGCGTGATCTAAAGTGTCATTGACATCGATATGTGGTCAAAGATTGTCATAATATTTATTAAATTTTCTCACCTCACCTATATAAACATAAACAATGGATGCTATTTAAGTTGATCGTCATACTCCTAAAATTTATTACAGATTCTATGCGAATTCTATGCGAATCTCTTTTCCTTTGTTACCAAACTTGCCATCGCGAAATAATGCGATGAAAATATTTTTTGAGGAAGCTCCACGCCTTTATTCTTTGGTAACCAAAAGTGTGTTCGAGTAATTGGTAAACAGTACAAGAATCTTTAATATTTTATATAAATTGGACTTTGAGAAAAGAAGTTGGATATCTTCCCGAAGTGCTTCTTAACTTTACTCATGTTAGTGATATGCGAGTCATGAACTTTTGTTTTCAAATCCCGTATCTCAAATTTTCGAAATATTCTGATAAAATTTGGTGCTTTAACATGATTTGGTTCCAGGGCCGATCATGTCGAAGCTGGATGGACGGACATTCTCGAAAAGTTATGCGTTTTTACTGTGTTATGAAGAAAATTGGTACAAAATATTGTTGTGAGCATTTTCCTAAATTTAAATAATAAATATATAAATAATTAAAATGATATTAAATAAATTAAATAGAAAATAATAATTAAAAAATTAATAACTTAAATAATAAAAAAATATAATTTGGTTTATTTTTCGAGTTGTCCTCCACAAAAGAACTCTCAAGGGAAGTAAGCTAAGTGTTCTTCTTCTTTTCGTTCTTCTTTGTTTTAAATAAAACAATAGAAAAATTATAAATTCTTCGGCAAAGACATTAGGTATACGATATATGGAGGATGTGGGTTCGCGTGATGGAATTTCGAAACGTTAATTTCAACATTCTTTGTTAAAAAAAGTTGCCCCTTTCTTTTACTCAAAAAGTCAACTTTTTCATTCACATAGTCACGTTAAAAATCTGCTCCTTATCTTTTTTTTAAATTCAAAGTTGCACTGTATGCCGTAGGGACCCTTAAAATTTATGATGCCTTGCGGCAAAGTTTAAGTCAAAATATGGTTAAAACCGAGAATTTTTTTTACAGAATATTATATAAATTAATTAATATTTGAAAAGAACAAATTTTTACACTATGCCACAAAAATGAGGTTGATAAAGCGAATGTGAATCCTCTATTAATGGCCTTTTCAACGATGTTCAGATTGTATTAAGTTTTGCCCGGAGAATTTTTTTATGGGCCTTTGAAAATCGCTGTACTTAACATAATACAGGCGTGTACATAAGCAAAGTTCGAAAAGTCCCTCTGGTCATTTTCATTTCAATAGAATCATAAATCGAAAACGTTTGAAATTTTGTTTTCGTTCGGTTCGTTTGTTTTATTATATACAGCCTACGATTAGGGCCGCGATCTTACCAGAGGAGGAATGCGTCCATATACGCATTTCGTGGTGCTCGAGGGCGTAATTTTCTTCACGACAACGAGTGCGCCGTTTACCGCACCGCATGTTGTGACGATTATTAATCTCAGGGCGTTGAATTTTCTACACTCATCGGGCATCGGAGGGTTGAATCTTCACAATAGTGTACCCACGTTGCATAATCTACGCCCATGAGGCATAACCAATGATTTTGAAAGCTCGTCGAGAGAACTTATTTAAACACACATATGCCAAAGTATAGCTTTCTACTGCATATTTTATGGATTCGAAAACTCGTATATGGTTCGGCCAAATGATCGCAATAATTTTTACTTTCAAATGAGGAAAAGCCGTACTTCGTGCGGTTGTCGATAGTTATTTCTAAATGCTTCAAACGGAATAAAGGAATTACTGCTCTTTTCATCCTCTCTATAGGGAAAGTAATAAATTTTCATTACTGCCACAGAAATACAGTTGAATAAAATACATATATATTTATATATGTATATATATATATTGTAAGCCGGTCTATACATTTATTTATTTACTTGTTTATTTATTCTCTCTCTGACAGTAAAAATAATATAGGAACAGAAATACGGAAACTAAAGCGTAGAAAATGCTACGATATATATACGACTGGCTTGTACATTACTATCCGATACTGAAAGCATTTTTTCATGTTTACTGAATATTGTATGAACTCAGATCAACTCATAGAAAGATTGCATACAGATTCAAACAATATTTAACATATTTTCGACATATGGAAATCATAAAAAGTACTCGAACATTTTCTAAGAAAATAGCACAAGAAAGAGAAAAAGTAAATGTCTTTCATAAAAAAAGTTCCTTTTCATTTTTTTTGTTACCATGAAAAAGTAATTCATTAATTTTGATAGAACACACTAAAGTAGATATTGAAAATCCAACTCACGTAGACTGAAACAGCGGGATCTTCATTCATCATTCATTTAGTCATACGAGAGACAGTCAACTGGCTGTAAGCAATGTTCGACTCGTCTTATGTACGTGTGCATATTGCTTGCATGCATTTTGACAATTTTTTCACTTGGAAAAGATATTCATTAAGAAAAATTGTTATTTTCCATCATTTTCTACAACTTTTTCTCACCTTGTAACATGTCTCCAGCGCGTTGGAAGAACGATATTGGTTTGGCAGAGATCCAACCACCGATCTAATTTCGCATTTCTTTAACTTTGTGGAACTGCGTGCCAGGCAAACCATGCCGCGTCGATCTATACAAATGGTATTAGGAGGCACCAGGTCTGGTGAGTGCGTCGAGTGTGATAGACATTCCCGTTCGACTGCAACAGTGTATCTCTGACCACCATTGTAGCAAGTGGTGAATATGGCATTTTTAGTCGCTTCGTATGGTAGCGATTTTAATCGCTATTGCTGGCAACAATACATCGTTCAATTTGTTTAATTGACGTCAAGAGACATCTGCGGCAACAGTTCTAGTCGGTTTTAGGAGCTCGTAACACGCCACACCATGCCGATCCCTTCATGCGCACACCAAACGTTGTGGCCATTAATATTCTGGTTCGGGTTCCATGTGCATCTCTCTCCTGGACTAACCCATGACTTTTTGCGTTTATTATTGTCATAGTTGATCCAATTTTCATCGCCAATCACCATGGGCCATAGAAAACTATTTTGCCTCAGGATTTTCAATCAATTCGTATGGTAGTCATCTTACCTCCTTCTGAATTTTTCGCATCACATGTAAATGAATAGAAACAGTTGTTTCATCAATCGCTAAGGTGTCCGAATGTTCTTCAAGAGTTTGGACCGGGTTTCCGTCCAATAATAGCATCACCATAAGCTTCTGACCCAAGTTGGTGGGCTTCGGCAGCAGTTTTCTACAAATTAAGCAAATGAAGTAACGAAGGACGAAAATGCAATTTTAATCGCTCCATGATTAACGTCAGCGTACGCTGAATATATCAATAATATTAAATGGAAGACTGAAGTTCAACGAATTTAATCGGTATAGGGTCAATTATGTATATGTATGTATGTCAATTTGTTTTCTCACAGGTTCATAAAATCCCAGTATTTTAAATGATCGAATGATGGGTATCCGAAATTCGCTTTTAAAAAAATATCTTCTTTGGTGTATTTTTGTTGTCGTTCTTCTCCTTCAAAATTTTCATTTTAGACCGAAAACAACATTAACAAGAAGAATAGTTTCGTATACCAAGGATTTATGAGTGTAGTTTTAGAAGAACATACAACCATTTTGGTTTTTATTTTTTTTATTTTATTTCTTCAGTTTTTATGGTTACAAAGACGTCTTTATGTCTGGTGCTAGTTAAAACAAGATTTGTTTTTTTCTTTCTTTTTTTTTTTTTTACTGTTGCTCATGATTTTCCAGAACATCTGGCGTGACAACGTTATTTATTCTTTTCTTTTTTGTCGTTAATTCTGCACCTTATATATGAAGTACGTCATGATTCTTTGCATTTCCCTTTAAAAAATATTGTTACGAAATTCACTTTTCTCGGATACGGTTCGTATCACTAAACCACGTGGATATTTTTTTTACGAGAAATGTACTTGCACGTTCCCACCTCAAGCTTCTTCATTTACAATCAATTTGTTTCTATCCATTGCAACTGGCATGCTTTGTTCTTATCCATTGCAACTGGCATGCTTTGTTTTTATACATTCCGCAATATATATATTAACACTATTTCATTTATGAATTTTTAAGGGTAGGATTATTTACATTTTACTTTGGCAATACTCTCGACTTCTCAACTCTAATATGATTTTTCGACTCCAACGGTCTTGTCCGACAGACTCTGCCTTGTACAAATATTCTGTTTATATACATTTTTACAAGCATGTTACTATTACGCGGCTACACTTTTAATCCGTTAACCTGGTTTTCCGTTAATCGTTTTCCTC